>JANHAO010030414.1:0-10190 GCA_026873985.1 Saraca asoca | reverse complement strand
GTGAATTTTTCACAATTTAGCTCCAATTATTTTTCTTAAAATGATTTTAAAAAATGAGGTAGTTTTTAAGCCACTTGAAGAAAGCAAATAATAATAATAATAATAATAATAATAATAATAATAATAAGTTGTCTATGCATTGATGCTGCATTGATGTAAGCTATTTACGCATTGATGCTTCATTGATGCAGAAGTCATGAAAAACTATTTTTTATTTCGTGAATTGATGCATACATCGATGCTGCATCGATGTGACATCTATGTATGAAGAACAAATTTGAAAAATTGCTTTACCGAAGATTAGGAAAACTTCCTGAATCGATGCTGAATTAATGTATTAGTTGTATAACATACCTACATCGATTCCACATCGATGCTAAGATGAAAAATGACATATTATACTTCGAAACCACAATGATGCATTAGTAAATAATAGATTGTAATCGATGTGACTTCGATGTAACAACGAAAAATCAATTTTTTAGTTACAGATGGTTATGACAGCTGTAACCACCTAACTTCCTTTCTATATAAGCGATCTTTCACCAATTTTCTTCATTTATTCAAGTGCGAAAAACCTTTCTATCATCTCTTCTACCTCTGTCTTTCTGGTTATCATTGATTCAAATATCTTGGAGTTCAATTGAAGAAATTCACATAGTTTTGTTTGAGATTTTCATCTTAAACTCTGGTTTTGTATTCTCATCTTATCTCTATTATTTTATTTTAGATTTCTGGTGTTAGAAATCTAGTTTCTAGGTTTGGAAGAGCCTTGTTGTAATTCTTCTAGGTTAACAAGATCCCTATTTAATTCTTGTAGTTTAGGTTTAGAAGAGCCTATCCCAATTCTTATAAGTTAGCAAGAAGCCTGTTAATTTCTTGTGTGTGTATTGTAACACTAGAAATTCAAAAGCCTAGTAATCCTATTGATTTTTTATTAATTGAAGAGGTATTTTGGTTAATAAAAGATCAAGTGGAGTAGACTTGAATTGCAGTTTCAATTTAAGTTGAACCACTTTAAAAATTTTAGTGTTTCTTGCATTTTACATTACTGCACATTTCTAGTTTCTACAATCTGCAATTCTGGTTTCTACAATGTTATTTACTCCATCATTATTTCTGCTACATTGTTAAGTCATTTTGTGAGCTAATTCATCTTAATCTTAAACAAATCTGCTTGAACTAAAAAATTTTAGTTAAATCATTTCAATTAAGTTTTTAAAAGGTGTATGTAAATTCCCCAATGGAAAAAGGGTAAGATCCATACTAAACTGAATTTCATGCATTTAATCTTTAAGTTTTACCCACCAATCTTTATATCTTTGGGACCTAACAGGTTTCAATGATTTGGTGATCAATCAATTAGAACACATGTTTCCAAACTTTATTCTTCTCAAACTAACTTAGCTCTTTTTGCATCACATGAACCCAACTTTCATCAAGTAAAGTATCATTGACATTTTTGAGCTCTTATTAAGAGAGAAGAGCCATATTGTTGACATTCTTTTAGATAGAAGATCTAGTTTGCATTATCTGAGAAAGGTCACCAATAATATAGTCCATTGGATAATTTGGCAAGTGTCTCCAATCTCTTGGAATAGTGATATTTTCTAGACTAGGAATGTATGATTAAGCTTGCTCATCTATTGCTTCAGGTTGCTCCTTCAGGTTGTCAATTTTTTACATTGCTTGCTACTATGAGCTGCTAACCTGCTCCTTTGAGTTGTTGCTGTTTGGCAATGCTTGCTCATTCGTATCATCATTTTCTTTATATTATTATCATCTAGTTGCTTTTTCATAAAAAAAAAAATCATTAGATTTATCAAAAACTCCATGTGTGGATCCTTCTATCACTAGAGTCCTTTCATTATAAACTTTATAAGCTTTACTAGTGGTAGAGTAAGCTAAGAAGATGCCTTCATCATCCTTGCATTAAATTTGGCAAGTTTCTTCTTTCCATTATTCAAGTATTATCAAAAAAGGATGAATAGCTTATATTGGATTTTCTTTCATTCCATAGTTCACAAGGAGTTTTCTTCAAAATAATTCTTATCAAGCATCTATTAATGATATAACATAAAGTGTTTATGGCTTTCACCCAAAAATATTTACAAAGATTATTTTCACAAACCATGGTTCTAGTTATATCAAATAAGGTTCTATTTTTCCTTTCTATCACCCCAATTTATTAAAGAGTTCTAGGATAAGAGAAGTTATAGCTAATACCATTTTTATCACAAAAATTTTCAAAGAGATGATTTTCAAGTTCACTACCATGATCACTCCTAATACTTGATATGCAAGCACCATTTCATTTTATACCTTTTTTCAAAAATTTTCAAAAACATCTTAGTGTTATCTTTATGAGCTAAGAAAATAAACTAATTAAATTTTGAAAAATCATCAATAATAACAAGATCATATCTTTTGCCACCAATGCTCATTACTTTTGTAGGTCCAAAAGGACCCATACATAATAACTCCAGAGGTCTTGAAGTGGAAGCAAAATTTTTAGGTTGAAAAGATCTTTTTACTTGTTGTTTTGTTGACAAGCATTACACATGTGATATTTCTCAAAGTTGATTTTTGAAAGGTCAAGAACTAAGTCCTTTTAAGAAAAAATTGAAATATGATGCTTATTCATATGCCCAAGCGTTTTTGTGCCAAAGCCAACTTTAATCTTTTATGGTAATGAAACATTTAGCTTCTCCTTGAGGAATATCCTCTAGAGAAATTGCTTAGATATTGTCAACTCTTTAACCCATAAAAGATATTTTGTTATTGCTTATATTTTGCACCTAGTAATGAGAAGATTCAAAGACAACTCTATAGCCTTTGTCATAAAGTAGACTAATACTTAAGGGATTGTGTTTAACTCTCTTAGCAAGTCTAACATTGTTAATGTGAAAGGAGGAATTTATACCTAATTTTACCTACCATAAGAACCTTGCACCTTATGTTGTCATCAAGAATTACATTGCCTCCTTGAAATGGTTTGAGAGAAGAGAACTTCCTTGAATTTCCCAGCATGTACTATGAATAACCACTATCAAGAAACCAATAGTCTTTTCCAACACTTGCTTTGAGATTTACTTACAAGACAAAACTTTAACTTTTCTTAGATGCCCAAACTTTCTTAGGTCCTTTTTAGCTAGTTGTTTGCTTCTTCAATGGCTTGGTTCCTCTAGGGATTTAACCTTGATCATTCCTTACATGTGATTATCTTTTGTAAACACAAGATTGCAGTATGTGCCCTTTTTTTATCACAAAAATTATATTTTATGTGAGGGGTAGCTTTGACAAAAGGATTTTTATAATTTTTGGTACAATTTTTGAGTGTAGCTAACTCCTTTTTTATTAAAAGAGTATTTTTGTTTTCCAAAATAATGTCTAAGTTTGTTCTTCCTTTTACAAAATGAGTAAGGTCACTTTTTTGTGCAAACATCTTCTTTTTCAAAGAACCATTTTTTGCTTTTAAAATTTTGATTTTATTTTTCAAGACATTTATTTGGTTTTTAGAAAAAGTTTTAGAAGAGTTTTGTTTAAACAAATGATTTTCTTGAGCTAAAGTTTCATTTTCATTCTTTGAATTTTCAATGTTCTTTGCTAAAACTTGTTTTTCCTTTTTCAAGAATCTTAATTCTTTTAGCAAGGAAAAATTTTCTTTTGTAATTAAAAGATAATTTGTTATGACCTTATGAGAATCTCTTAATAAACTATCACAAGCAAATTGTAAATTTTTCATTGATAAAGAAGTTTCAAGATATAAAAAATTACCTCTATTCTTGCTCTTTTGCCAAGAAGCAAAAATTTACTATTTCTTGTTCCTCTTGTTCTTTCCCAAAAGAGAGATACTAATCATCCTAGGTAGCTATCATATCTTTTTTTCTTTTGTGACCTACATTTGAATATCCTTTTGAGATTAAGACACTTATTTTTTTTTATGACCAAGTTTCTTGCATTCAAAACATATCAATTGTTGGTCACTTATTTCTCCTTGCAATTATTCCTGTCACATAGGAGGTCTAGATTTTTCTAATCCTCTTCTTTTATACACATTGAGAAAACTTTTTTCTAAGCAAGTTGTTTCTTCATTTTGACTCTTGGCCTTTGAAATTTCTTCCTTTTCTTCTATAGTTTCTTCTTCTTCCGAATAAGCAACCTTTAAGGCAATATTTTTCCTTTTTCTTTCAAGAGGTTCTCTTATAAAAGTTTTCTCATAAGCCACAAGTTTACCTCTTAACTTATCATAGATAAAAAGTTTCAAGATTGTTGCCCTTTTGAATTGAATCACACTTTGATTGCCCAATTTTGGGGAGGCTTTAAAGAATTTTTAAAATGAGATAGGATTTGGGAATGATTCTTCCAAGTAATTGAGGATCATTCACGATAGTAGTGAGCCTTTCAAAGATAGGCTCTATCTTTTCATCTTCTTCTCTATGAAAGAGCTCAAAATCTTGCATGAGAATATTGATACAAGTTTGCCTTACTTGCTTAGTGCCTTGAAAGTGATCTCAAGCATGTCCCACATATCTTTAGCGGTGATATAATTTGAGATCTTTTTGAATTCTTTAAGGAAACAACACATATAATGCATTCATGGCTTTTGTGTGAGATTGTCTTTCTTCTTATTAGCGTCACTTGATTCAGATTTTGGCTTAGGAACTTTATGTCCTTCATTTTTCATCGGAAGTGGAACTCTACTTTCAATGATCTCCCACAAATTGGTGTCCATGGCTTTTAAAAATATCTTTACTCTATACTTCCAATAGACATAGTTGGTGTCATTAAAGAGAGTTGGTCTAGCTATTGAATGTCCTTCTGAGCCATGTGATATTACCACTAGACCCATTTATCACTACAAGATCTTTACTCAATGTGATTAAACTTAATAATAAAGAGACCAAGCTTTGATGTTAATTGATAGAACTAGTGGCCAATGAGGGTGAATTGGTCCTTTAAAAAATTAGTTATTTTCAAAAAGTAAGTTCAAAAAGAGTTTCAATTTAAAGAAGTAAACAGTGCATAAAAAAGCAAGCAAAATAGATTTTAAATGAAACAGTGAGCAATATTATGAAAAATAAAAATTTAAAATGTTGAAAGTAAAAGAGTAGGGTAGAGAGATATGCAAATTCATCTATAGAGGTTTGATGGTTCACAAGGAAAGCCTTTTAGGTCTACTCCTCTCCCTCAAGTTCAAATCGACTGCTTGAAGGTTATCCACTAGCTAATTTTCTTTCAAGCCTTTTTACAAACTTTTTCCACTTAATCTTTCATAAGGACTCATACTATCCTATCTCACAATTTGATGATTTCTCACATGACCTCTCACTGAGACGCAAGTACTCCTATCTCACAATTTAAATATTTTCTAGCCTTATCAAGGCACAACAACCCTAACTTTTAGGACCTTATCAAGAAAGACTCTCTCTCTCTCTCTCTCTCTCTCTCTCTCTCTCACACACACACACACACACACACAACACAAGTTCCAGTTACATTAATCATGTTTTTCTTTATCTTCAAGTATTTCTTCATTAGTCTTGTTCTTTTAGGGAGAAGTTTTAGTCTAATATCCAAAGAAGCCTAGGCTGATTTTTATAATAAATTTACAATTTAAAGACAAAGTTAGTTGTAAAGCACTTTAACATATAGGTTAGATTTTATATAGACATGTGAAAAAAGTTGTCTTGCAATGCAAGCCTATCATAGGCATCTATTCAAATAAAGACAACTTTAACCTTTTTAATATTACTTAGCAATTTTATTTTTTGTTAGAATCAAATCTTATCTTTTCCAAATTAAAAATAATTCTTTTTAATTGACAATGTCTTAAAAAAAATGTAATCATTTTATTTAAAAGGCAACTTATCATCAAAACATGATAAAAGAATATTTTAAAGAAATAAAAATCATTATGTAGCAAATAAAATATTCCCTAGGATCAAGGCTTGGGCTCCCACATGTCTAACTAGGTCCCTATCTCAAACTAGCTCTATCGGTATCCAAACTCCTAGGCCTTGAAGATAAGTCTACAATGATTTTTGGGGTTTTAGAGTGTCACAGGCCGATAGCTCTCTAACTAAAATCGTACAACACATGATGCTCAAGCCTTATCAAAGTTGTTAATGTGGGGGAGTTATCATGAGGATACGCTCAAAGGAGGTAATAAAGTGTCATCCCACTTGCAAGTTTCAAGATCATCTTAGACATCCATCAACAAAGGGAAGTCCAAGACCCTAGCCTATTTCTTATGCAAAGGGCCTCATAAAATGGTCAAGTGTTCACAAAAGGCTGCCCTTAATGCCTTACAAGCCAAAATTCAAGAGGAAGCAAAACAAGGCAATAAGGGTGGTGATGAAGGTTTTGATAGGGAGGAAAAGTCTTGCTATAGAATCGATGCAATCCAATTCCTAGACTCCTAGGAGTAGTGAGATAATGACAAAGTATGGTAGATCTCATCCATATCGACGATCTACTCACATAAGGAGCTGTGTGGATTCGAGTGTACTACCCCACACAGAAGCAGATGAGGTAGTGAATGAGGTACATCAAAAGAGATATGTAAAACAGGTAAATCCTTTTAAAGAAGAGTCTACCGAAATGCCAGAGGGCATAGTGTGTTCAATGAGCAGCTGTAGCTGCATAACACCTACATTTTTATATATCTAATTGTGAAGTTTTTGCATGCAAAACTATTCACTTAGTCATGAGGACCAACTTACGGCAATAGCTCATATTGCTTTGAGAGTGCTAGAGTTCAATCGCAAAAGAATCTCGTGGCAATAATTATCAAGAGCACGGGCATGTGGAAAGCTAGAACAAGAGTGATAGATAACTCTTTGTTCAACCCTATTGTCCATGGTAGGGGGATACCATTGAGGTATCATGTTCGAGTGATTGTGAAGGCACCAGTCAGGTGTCGGGTCTATGTTTGAGGAGTGGTGTTGTTGGACTAATAGAGTACGCAACAAAGTTTGATAGAAAGTTGAAAAACCACATGAGCAGACTTGTGAGCAAGGTATGGGACTTACAAGCTGGTGATGTTTTGTCGGCAAGATGTGATACTTTTATCCAAACAATCCATGAGACTTGCATTTCTCATATCGGTGGTATGGGATATTGGATGTGGGACTAGTTGGTAGTAAGTGCAACCCAAATGCCAAGTTACTACTCAGGTACAAAGATAATCAACTTGAGAGTTATGGAGACAGCTCGTTTTCATCATTAACAACAAGTCAGAAAGACAAGCAAAAGAAAGCCTAAAAAGAGCTTAAGAAGAGCAGATCAAAGACTTTCAAGGAGCAATGTCAGACTGAAGTGTTGAAGACCAAACATTAGCGAAGTGTAAAGAGACAAGCAGAGAAGAAGTCGATGGAAGAGCTCGATTGAAGATTCTATTAACATTGTGTTAGATTGAGTTGTTAGCGAGGGCATTGACATTTCAAGTGGGGAAGAATGTCACAGTTTGGGACTTGTGACCAAATTCAGCATGCAAATATGCTTGGTTTTGGATGAAACTTAGCATATAAATTAAGCATGAAGAGAAGATCATGTGGCATGAATTTGAGGGAAAATGCTCATGTAAATTATTTTCTGATTTTACCCCATGTTAAGGATATTTATGTAATTTTGACTAAGATAACTTATCTAATACGAGTAGATAAGCACATAGTTGTAATTCTTGCATTTTTTATCTTCGCGTCAATATGTTGTGGCACATTAGAACCCTTAGGAGTTAGGAGAAAAATCCTTATGTCAATTAGAAAAAAGTATGTTTACTCTTATCATTTCGGTTCTTGCTTAAAATATTCTTTAAGAGGGAGTGTCCGATGACCCAAGGTAGGCATCAAGGAATTCGTCTAGGGGATCGAGTGTGTAGCCTTAAGCCTCCCCTATAAGCTTGGGATTCTGTATCAAGGCTTTTTAAATGTGAATAAAAAAGCAGCACCTCTTCAATTAAAATATTGTCCCACAAAATTTACTTATTTTTTATCACATTCATCCACATTTGTGAGTTGCATGAACACATCATGATTGTCTATGTGAATAACTTAGTTGCCTTTATATATGATTTGATTGCTATATACTATGTGATTTGTGTTTATAGTTGACTCGATGTGTTATAAATTATATGTGTTACTCGTTATTTTCGAAACGTAGATAATGTATGATCAATTGCCTAGGTACAAATTGATTAAGTATTGAACGAAGAGTCTAAATGCTGTATGTTTTGACAACCGGCTTATCGGACTGTGATACAAAGGAAGCACAACCTCCCATGAGTTTGGCATGATGCATTACGACTTGAATCTCATACCAAATGTGCATTTCGAAAGCATTCTGGTGAAGCGACAATTGGACCGTTAGGACATTAATGACTGTGAAGGACTTGCATACCAAATTTCATAATGATCTAATTTTGTAATGTAATTTTAAATGAATTAAAGACATTAGTCCTATTAAATCAATTAATGACGGTGATCTAATTTTAAATGATCTCAAATTTTATAATGTAATAACAAGTAAAATAAAAATATAAGAGTCTAGGTATAAATTTATCCCTCATTTGAAATTATAAAAAAATAAGAATTTAATTTATTTAATATTGATTTCATATTCAAAATTATTTATGACTTTAAATCTAAATAAATTGAATTTTAATTTTTTTATTTGAAACGAGGAGTTAATGAAAATGTAAGTACCAAAACTGTTAATTTTTTTGGCTTGATTGCGAATAGGGTGCTTGCCTCATAATCATTGCTTGGAAATAAATTTCTTTCATAATTATTTTAGTACTCCTCAATAACACCAGCTAGAGATTAATTCATCCTTGTTCCGATGGTCAATTGCAAGTGGTTAAAATATTTATTTCCAAGTTGCAAATACTTGAGTAAAACTAACCTATAAATATTTATTTTTATGAAAAAAGTTACAAAAACTTAAAATTGTTGGTCTCGTTCATTTTTAGTAGATTATTTATAGAAAAGCTTGCCATGTGCTATACGCTCAATTTATTGACCAATTAATTTTAGTTGTTTACTTGTATAGGCTTGTAACACTAACCAATCCATTAATTATTGCTCAGGCCGGTGAGGCCCAGTTTTGGCCATTAGCAATGTTGTTAAATGTTCCTTTTATTAGGCTGTTTGTTTTGAGATTTGTCTTTGTACATTATGAAATTAATGCAGGACATCTGATTGGGAAATTTCGAGGTTGATATATATACAGTGCAATTTATTATTATCACTTAACTTCAATGAACTTTTATAATTTAAAATATTTTTCTCTTATAAGATTTCAAAGAATGTTACCTATAAAAAAAAAAAATTTAATTTCTCTATTCTTCTCTCACCACATAAAATTCTTACCACCATCTTTTGCTACTAAATCTAACTCCATCATTAACTATCGTCGTTACTACTATTATTATTAATCACTATATATTATCATATATCACAATTAATCATTATTCACTAAATTTGTGCGTAGGCCGGGCCTACCCACCTAACCTAAAAATTGTAGAGTTTAGATTTAAAAAAATAAACTTAAATAATATTCAAATTTTTTTTGTAACTTGATTAATGATTGAGTCAAGCTCAAACTAATATAACTACAATTGGCCAAGCCTAATCTGAAATAAATAAATGTGTTATAAATAAATTAAACATATAATACATAAATTAATTATAATTTATTCATTTTTATAATAAAAAATTATTTTATTCAACATAATTAATAATTATATATATTTAAATATCTTATTATGTAATTAAAATATTTTTAAATAAAAAATTATTTTAATTATTTTTGAAACCTTAATTATATATTAAATTTTAAAAAATAAAAAAATTCAAGTTTTAAGTTAGACTTCAAATCATGATGAATAAAAATCAGGTTGAGTAAAACCAATTTTTTTTCAAAAAAATTAGGGTTAAGTTCAGACTTGCGTCAATACATAATATATAATTTCATATAAAAAAAATTCAGCCCATTAGTCTGCGACTTATCTCATAATCACCTTTATCACCCCACTACCACTCAGCATCATTAATCACCATCCACCGTCATTTACCATAACCACTACTTAGCATTTTTGTCAAGATCGATTTTCAGTTTATTATTTGTTATGCCCTATTATTTAATATTATGAGTACTTATTTTCATATGAAAAAATAATAATTACAATA
>JANHAO010030413.1:0-10160 GCA_026873985.1 Saraca asoca | reverse complement strand
TAGTATCCAAATCCACAGACTGCTTAGTCATAGATGCAATAGAGCCCAATCAAATTGACTCTAGGGCACCTATATACAACTAACACAATGAAGCTGAATATGAAGCGCTACTCGCAAGACTTCGCTTAGCAAGGGAGATGCGACCTAAAAAATTGAGGATATTTAGTGAATCCTAACTCATTGTCTATCACATCACATAAAGGGCGAGTATCAAGCAAAAGGATCGAAGATGGTTATCTATCTCTAGAAGGTTTGAGAGTTACTTAACAATTTCTAGAGGTACTAGATTAGTCAGGTCTCACAAGCTTAAAATGCACATGCAAATGCACTAGCTCGCTTGGCCACAACCAAGGACGCAGATTTCTCAGGTGTAATCCTGGTGGAAACTCTTCCATCACCAAGCATCAAATAGAAAGATGTCATGATGACAACTGTTATGGCACAAAGCTCGTGGATAAGCCTAATCTTGAAATATTTATGAGATAGCGAGCTACCAGATGACAAGGTGGAAGTGCGCCGAATGTGAGTTCGAGCTACTAGATATTGCATCATCGATGACATGATTTATAGAAGGGGTTTTTCAGCTCCACTCCTCAGATGCATCGATAGCCCTGATTGTGACACTATCCTAGAGGAAATTCATGTTGGTCATTGTGGAAACCATGCCCATGGCTATCTCTAGCTCAAAAAGCACTTCAACAAAGGTTCTATTGGCCAACCATGAAATAGGACGCAATCAACCTTGATAGATGATGTGATAAATGTCAAAGGTTTGCTAAGATTCTGCAAGCTCCTCCAGCCTACCTTTAACAAATAGTCAGCCCTTGGCCCTTTGCAATATGGGGGATTGATTTAATCAGGCCTCTCCCCATAGGCCGTGGGAGCTGTAAATATACAGTAGTGGTTGTTGACTATTTTACGAAGTGGGTAGAGGTGAAAGAATTAGCTGAAATATCCTTTTCAAAAATTGAGAAGTTCATCTGGAATAACATTATTTGCAGGTTCGGGATTCCTCAGTAGATTATAATAGACAATGGGACCTAGTTCAACAGTGAGCAATTTATCAAGTTCTATAAAGACCTCAGGATTGTAGAAAGCTTCTCGGCGGTAGACCATCCTCAAGCCAATGGGCAAGTTGAAGCTGTTAACAAGATCATCAAACAGATCTTGAAGACAAAACTGGAGGCCAGGAAGGGAGCATAGATAGACGAGCTGCCAAAAGTACTCTAGGGCAATAGAACTATAGCTCGCAGCACCACAATGGAGACTCCTTTCTCGATGGTTTATAGTTTCAAATTGATGATACCAGCAAAGTTTGAAGTAACTTCACACTGAAGGGCTACTTTCAATCCTGAGGATAATAGCCAACTACTCGCTGTGAACCTTAACCTTGTCAAAGAAGTAAGGGATATAGCTTGCCTCAAGGTTGCGACCTATCAATAACGGGTCGCGAGGCATTATAACTGAAAGGTCCAAGCTTGTAGCTACAGGTCAAGTGATCTTGAGTTGTGCCTCATTTTGCTGGAAGCTCGCAAGGCCAGTGACAAGACGATTGGACCGAACTGGGAAGGTCCATTTATAATAAAGGAGAATTTGGGAAACGGAGCTTATCACTTGTCAAATGTGGATGGAGTTGAAATCCCCTAAGTTTGGAACGCCGCACACCTTCACCCATATTATCAATAAGTTCAAGCTCAACTCTGTAATTCTATACTATTATTTGAATTTCAATAAAAATGCCCAAAGATATCCTATTCTATGTGAACTCTTCGACATATCTTCAAAACATTACTCTTAAGGCAAACCGATCTTAAAATAAATTTGACTAGAACTCGTTTAAACTGCATTCAAGCTACTAAATCGACTAGCTATCTTGGGAGCTATAAAAGTCACTACCTACTAAGCATTCAAGCATGAAGTCATGACTTGCTAATAGAGTACTCAAATATTTTGACTTGGCAAAAATTTGAAAAGTCAATCAATCGAAATGAATAGTGGATTTAAGCAAATTCATCCCAGAATAAGCAACTCATACAAGTTCATCGCAAAATAATAATTGTCATTACAAACAATTGTCCAGTCAGAATACATCTAAAGTGTAAAAAAAAATAAAGAGTACAAGGCAAGGGCGTAATGACACAATCTACGAATAGACAAAATATAAGAATAAAGAGTATTCAAATCTTTCTTTTTTTAGTTAATTCATATTCAACTAACCTTTTGCCAAAATTGTTAACCTTGTTTACTAATTTTTTTAAGATAATTTTTAATATAATTATTGCATATCAATGTTTCACTTTTGAAGATTCACTTAAAATAGTTCACCCACCCACATGCATCTCTTGTACTTTGAAGACTTTGTCTTCTTTTACATCTCAAGTTTAATCCTAATTTTTTATGTGTGTGAGTCTAATGACTTGATTACTTATGATATTACCAAAAAAATAAAGAGAAAAAGATGCGAAGATAAACTTAATTGTCTCTGGGTAACTCAATTTTGTATGTACAAGTGCAATACAATTTTATTTACGCAATTTTTTTTAATATGTTACTTGTACATACATATTTAACCTCATATGTTATAATTTATATTTGTATATATATATATGATATATTTTAAATTATATTAATTTTAATTTGATTGAAATTAATATACATATATAAGTAATATTTTGTAAAAAGAAAAAAGGAGAAAACTCCCTGTATGTCATGTTAAAATAAGAGCAAAGAATTAGGGGAAAAAAAAAGTAAAAGACGACTTGAAGGAGGATACTCTGAAAAATTAAATGGTGATATAGATAGTAGAAATGTCAAAATGGATTTAGTTTAACAAATTAATTTGAAATTAGATTAATTTTGTTGGAACAGTCTTAAGATTAGTATAAAAAAAAGTGATCTAACCTAGTAAAGATTTGGACTGAAATAATGTAATTTGACAAGAGTTTGGGACTTATAAGTATTATAATTTATTAGATAACATATAATAAATACTTGATATTTAGTTAATAGGTTAGTGTATATATGCTAAAATAATGTTAAATAACTTTTAATGTTGCATTAATAAATTAATATATTTAATATTATTATACATATATTAGATAAATTTATTAAAATAAATAATTTAATTTAATTTCAGGTAAAATTTCTTAAAAATTTTAAAAAAATTAATAAAAATTGTGTTAAAAATTATGATTATAAACCTAAAAAACTAAAATAAATAATAATAACTTATTTTTTTATTATCACTAAATTTATTCACTTCTATTAATGAATGTCCTTGTTCTAATATAGTATTTTTAATATTAGTCCTACCTAATATTAATACTAATAAGATTTATTAAAAACTTTTTAAGTTAGTATCTATTATGAGTATTTTCTGGATTATTCGAAATGGACTAGTCAAGGCTCAATGAGAAGTAGAGCCTAGTTGAAAAGGAGGCCCAGATCGCTTTGACAATTGAGGTTGCTTAATGGGGTACCAACTCACTACCCGCGAACTAAGGACGCATGGCAGGGTCGATGCGCAAGCCTAGCTCGCTAAGGAAGGCATCAGCTCGCTGAGCAGAGCATAGCACCCAGACCATCCTTTAGCAGACTCATTCTAGACAAATCCAGTGACGAGACTAGTCCATGATGAGCAGGTTGCCCAATGTAGACCCAGGTCGTTAAGATAGCGAGCCGGCACCAGTACGGAAGCCTAGTCATCAACTGAGGGCACATCTTCCTAACCGACAGATCAACCTCTTAAACCAATACATTAGCCCCCAACAGTCTAACAATAATTTGGCCAGCATTTATTACCAGACGCCAAGTATTTATTGCCCGATGCGGTGAAAATAATCATTTTGTTACTTGTCAAATTACACTTGTAACCCTCCCTTCTCCTATAAATAGAGGGGGGAACCTCTGTAAAAGATAGTGAGAAAACTATATGCAAACACTCTGCCGAAATAGCAACATAACACTGTATCTCTATTAAACTAAATAGAAAATCTCCATAAAAAAGCTAATACAATCCATTGTGAACGTAGGGGTCGATTTGGCTGTAGCCAAACCATGATAAAAGCTTTTAGTGTTTGCGTTTCGTCCTCTCTTTCTCCTCTTTCTTCTCTATTAGCTCATTTCTTCAACTAACAGTTTAGGATGACATTGGACTCATACTTGTTGACCAAGTTTTATCGTCAACATTTTGGCACTAGAAAGAGGGCCCTCATTACTTTCTCTTTATTCTTGATAAATCGTTTCACCTACAATGGCAAAAGGAAAAGGCACCAGAAGCACATGAGCATCTACTAGCCAACTTAAAGGTCAGACACAGCCTCAATAGGACTCTATCGACCCCACAACAGGTGCTATAGTGAGCATGGCACCTCCCACTCCATACCAACCTGCCACTTTTGAAGTTAACGGAGCCTAGACTTGGTACCAGCTCCAAGAAGCTCATGAGAATATTGTAAGGGAACTAGCAGACATGGTTAGAGCTCTGGCCCAGGCATAAGCCTAGGGCACACAGAGACAAGTGGGAGTCATCACACTAGAAGGAGGACCCCGACAACTAGGGCCTCAGCATGAAGAGCCCGTTAGAAGAGAGTGCCAACGTGCCAGCTCCATTCATTCATCAAACTCATGGCTAAGGTCAAAAATTCATAGGATCCGCGAGGATAAAAAAGATGATCAACAGTGTGAGAGCTCGGGCTGAGAAGAAAGCTCAAATGAGACAGACCATGAGTGTAAGATAGACCACCACTCGCATAGCCATGAAAACAGTCAAAGGCATAAATCAAATTGCCATTCTTATGATCAACGAGATGAAAGGAACCGGTGGACCACCAGTCACTGGTTCGAAGCTCAAGACTACGTCATTGAAGAGCTGTTTCAGAGGGTGAAGTAGCTAGAAAAAAGACCCGCGACCCAAAGTAGCCAAGACTCTTATGAGGAAAGGACGCCGTTCACTAAAGAGATCAAAACAAAACCCCTTCCTTATAGGTTTAAGGTCCCCAACATCCCATTATATGATGGGGATAGTGACCCATATAACCATTTGGATGCATTCAACATCTAGATGGACCTCCAGACCTCCAGCTCATTGGTGAAGTACTGAGTCTTCCCAGCCACTCTTAGAGAAATACCGCAAACCTAGTTCAGGAGTCTCCCAACTCACAGCATTCGTAGCTGGGAGGAATGCCAGGTAAGATTCCTTAACTAGTATAGGGCACTAAAGAGACAACTTGCCCCATCTTTCCACTTAACGATAGTCTTCCAGCAAAAAGATGAATCGCTTAAAGACTATATCACCTAATTCCAATGCGAAGTCAGCAACGTGGAGAACCCATAAGATGAGAGTGTCCTCACAGCTATCTCAGCTGGACTTCGCAAGGATGGGAAACTATAAGGATATACACAATTCCTTGATGAAAAGTTTAGGTGAGTTTACGAATACGTAGCCAAAGAGATTTGATGGGAAGAAACCTTTGGCCTGAAGAAGCCCAACCAAAAGGAAGAGACAAGTGGCTCCAACTGAGGCAAGAAGAAAGCTGGTAGTAGGGGCAGCAGGGAGAGCCAGAAAGACGATTCTGCAGGTTAGGCCATGAAAAAGGCCAGAAATGGGCAGCCACAACATCAAGGTCATTATAACAATTACACTGTCCTATCAGACACTCCCAATGGGATCTATGCGACCGAGAGGGACAACGAAGATTTTAGGAGACCTAGACCCATAAAGGCTCCCCTCAGATGAAGACATTAAAGCAAGTTTTATGCCTACCACAACAAGGTTTGGCACAACACCTCAGACTATTGGGCACTAAAAAACGCCATCGAGGACCTCATCAAGAGAAGTTGCCTAAGGAATTATGTGGTATGGCCCTCGGGACAGTGACCCCCGCATCCTCAGCAACCAGGGCAGCGTCAGCAATAGCAGACCCCAGAGCATGGGGAGACACTTTCAATGAGGACCATTTTCACTATTCATAGTGGACCTCACATCGCTGGCACCTTAAATAGGTTGTGTGACCATTATGTGTGGGTAACAGGGCAGCAGGCCGTATCCTATTTGCAAGTCATGTTGAATGCGAAAGACTTACCAAGTTATGTTGTACGAACACCGACACGCGGACACGGGGAAACACGGACACGGACACGGGGATACGACATTTTCAAAAAATATAGGACACCAATACGTGGGGGATACGCGTAAATAATAAAAATATAAGGGTACATTTATAAATATTAAAAAATATTGTACTTATTTATAAAATATATATATTGTAATTATTATTTTTCATATAAAAATAAATACTCATAATATTAAATAATAGGACATAACAAATAATAAGCTGGAAATCGAGCTTGACACACATGTTAAAATAGAGAATGTGTGTCCGAACTTTTTAAAATTACAGACACGAACCCGGAATCGAGCTTGACATGCATCGAAATAGGAAACGGGTGTCTAAACTTTTTAAAATTACAGACATGGCCCTGACACGTTTTGTGTCGGTGTCGATGAGTATCGGTGTCGAAAACATTTCCAACACGTGGACACGGCTGCTATATGAAGTGTCGGTGCATCGTAGTCACCAAGAAAGCTAGAGTAACCTCAGAAAGCATCATGTTCATGGAAGAAGATGCACAAGGAGTCCATGCCCCTCACAATGACATGATAGTCATCCACACCAAGATTGGCAATGCTGATGTGAGGAGAATAATGGTTGATACTAGCAGCTCCGTCAACATGATGTACAAAGGATGCTTCAACAAGTTGGGTGTGAGCACGAGCCAGTTGAATCCTTCCCTTGAACCCCTCTATGGCTTCACAGGAGACAGAAGAGTGTTGGTGGGTTAGATTAGACTATTGCTCACTTTGGGGGATCTAGACCACCAAGCAACTGTTATGGCAGATTTTCTGATTATAGACTGCCCCTTAGCCTACAATGTGGTGTTGGGCCAACCCGCTATGAATGACCTAGATATAAATGCATCTGCTGGGATGCTTATTACTAAATTCCCAATGCCAAATGGAGTTGGATGTGTGGGAGGAGAGCAACAAACCACCCAGTATTGTTACGAGGAGGTAGTTAAGCTAGGGACATGAGCAATAAAGGTGCATGTGGTATTTGGAAGAGAGCCCCAAGCTATGAGCATCAAAGGGGTCAGCTACAACCTCAACCCTCATGAGGTAGACACTAAATGAGCTACTGGTCCTATTGAAGAGCTCGAGGAAATTAAGGTTAGTGAAGCGAATACAAGGAGATGCCTTAAGTTAGGGAAAAGCTTGCCACCCGACACAGAAGTGTAGTTAGCTCAATTTTTCAAGGCCAATTTTTTGCCTGGAACCATGAAGATATGGTAGGCATTAACCCTGGGGTTATGTCGCATAGGCTTAATACTGACTCCCGGTATAAGCTAGTTTGTCAGAAGAGAAGGCCAATGACTGCCAAGCACTATGTCTCATTGAAAGAAGAGGTGGACAAGCTGTTAGTGAATAAGTTTATTTGAGAAGCCCACTATCCCACTTGGGTTGCTAACCCCATTCTCATAAGAAAGAAAAATGGAAAGTGGAAGACGTGCATAGACTTCACCGACTTGAACAAGGCATGCCCAAAAGACAGCTTTCCTTTATCAAGGATCGATCAACTTGTAGACACGACAGTAAAACATGAACTCCTCAGTTTCATGGATGCCTACTTGGGATATAATAAGATCCCAATGGCCATACAAGATGAAGAACACACCTTGTTTATTATCGATCGTGGGTTATATTGCTACGAGGTAATGCCATCTGGGCTTAAAAATGCGAGAGCAACTTACCAGTGATTGGTGAACCTGATGTTTAGAGACCAAATCTGCAAAACGATGGAGGTTTATATAGATGACATGTTGGTGAAATCCAAATAGCTTACCAAACATGTCCATGATTTGGATGAAATGTTCCGGATCCTGAGGAGGTATCAGATGAAGTTAAACACGCTCAACTGCGCGTTCAAAGTTGCCTCGAGAGAGTTCCTCAGCTTCATGGTAAACAATAGGGGGATCGAGGTAAATCCAGAAAAGATTACAGCTCTCCTCAACATGCGATCCCCCACTGGACCCAAAGATGTGTAGAGCTTGAATGGCCAAGTTGCGATGCTTAGTAGGTTCATCTCAAAGGTAATGGATAAATGCATCCCCTTCTTCGATAACCTGAAAAAGGCAAAAAAGTTTGAATGGATGCTGAATGTGATATCGCCTTCCAAGAACTCAAATAGTATCTTGGATGAGCTCCACTCTTATCCAAGTCAAAAGAGGGTGAAAAGCTAATCATCTACTTAGGTGTGTCCCAACTTGCCCTCAGCGTAGCCTTAATGTAGGAAGAGGGAAGAGCTCAGATCCTTATTTATTATGTGAGCAAGCGACTACAGGATGCTGTGACGAGGTACTCGCTAATGGAGAAACTCGTCTACTACTTGGTCATCGCATCAAGGAAACTATGACCCTATTTCTAGGCCCACAACATAAAGGTTATCACTCGATTTTCACTTAGACAGGTCTTGTAAAAGATAGATGCTTCAAGTTGGTTGCTCAAATGGGCAATTGAGCTTCCCTAGTTTTATATTGGGTACAAGCCTAGATCGACGATTAAGGGGTAGGTTCTGGCTAACTTTATTGTGGAATTCACGAGGCCCATGCAAGAAGAGGCAGAAACTGTGGAAGCCTCGTGGTGGGAGCTGTACGTGGATGGGTCATCAAGCAATCAAAAGGCCAAAGCAGGGGTGCTTGTCATTAGCCCAAAAGGACATAAAATCCTTTGTGCCTTGAGTTTCAATTTCTAGGCTACCAACAATAAGGCTGAGTACGAAGCACTACTAGCCAGGCTACAATTGGCTAAGGAAGTACAAGCTGAAAGGTTAAAGATCTTCAATGATTCACAGCTCATAGTCTACGACTTGAGGGGTGAATATCAAACTCCGAGGTCGATGATGACTAAATATCTCCAAAAAGTCCAAGAATCATTAAATTCTTTCCAAAAATACAAAGTCAACTAGGTACCATGAGCTCAGAATGCACATGTTGACACCTTACTCTCCTGGCTACAACAGAAGATGCTGACTTCTTGGGGTTGCTCCCAGTTGAAACCCTTTCATCCTCGAGCATTGAGCAAAATGATGTCATAATAACGATTGCCAAAGCACCTGGCTCTTGGATAAACCAATCCTAGATATTTACAAGACAGCAAGCTACTAGAGGATAAGCTCGAGGCATGATGATTGCGAGCTCGAGTAGCCATATATTACACTTATGATGACATGTTGTATAAAAAAGGGTTCACAACCCCACTCTTAAGATGCATTGATGGCAACGACTGCAACACTATCTTGGAGGAGATCCATATAGGCCATTTCGGAAACCACAATGGAGGGGCTATCTTTGGCTTGGAAAGCTCTCCAACAGGGGTTTGACTGGCCCATGATGAAGCAAGATGCTACCGACCTCGTTAGAAGGTTTGATAAATGTCAAAGGTTTGTGAAGGTCCCAAGAACTCCGTCAGCCTACCTGCGAACAGATGGTCAGTCCATGGCCTTTTGTGATCTAGGGCATGGACCTAATTGGACCTTTACCAATAACCTGTGGCAATTGCAAACACACAATAGTGGTTGTAGATTACTTCACCAAGTGGGCAGAGGCGAAAGAGCTCACTAAGATCTCATCTGCGAAGATCAAAAGGTTCGTGTGGAGCAACATTATTTGTAGATTTGGAGTCCTTCAACAGATTATAACTGATAATGGGACCTAATTTAATAGCGAGCAGTTCATCTAGTTCTGCAATGACCTAAAAATTATGAAAAGCTTCTCAGCCATAGATCATCCGTAGGTCAATGGGCAGGTTAAAGCTGTCAATAAGATTATCAAATGAATCTTGAAGGCGAAGTTAGAGGTCAAGAAAGGAGCATAGGTGGACGAGTTGCCAAAGGTACTATGGGCATACAGAACCACAGTGTGCAACACCATGGGAGAAACTTGATGTGCATAAACTTGTTGCACATTTTAAAATAACCGCAAGCGCACGGCGTAGTTGTAGCTAGTACCGAAGAATACGGGTCGATCCCATAGGGAAGTTATTTTAAGTACCAGAATCCTTACAACTCGACTATCCAAATCAATGATAAATCAATGATAAGAAA
>JANHAO010030412.1:0-10153 GCA_026873985.1 Saraca asoca | reverse complement strand
TATTAAAATAAATTAATTTTATATTAATATTTAATATATATTAATATAAAATAATTTATTTTATAATATATTTTATAAAATAATACTTTTTATATATAAATTAATATTACTATATTAAATTAATATTAATATATAAAATTTACTATATTAAGGGTAATTTAATTTAATTTAATTTTTTAAGGGTAATTTAGTTTTTTTATTTACACTGTCTTTTCATTCTTTTAATTTATTTTCATACCAAACCGTGGAATATCACATTACCTTAATTATTTTCATGACATACCAAACATAGTAATAGGTTTCCATTCTCCTTTCCATTACCACTTCCTTTCCTTTTTCCATTCCCACTAATATTCATTCTGCCTGCCCAAACAGGCCCTAAGGTATTCTAAATTTGTTTAACAGTTATACAATTTAAAATTCTCTCATACTCATTAGGAGATAGAGAATTAGTGATAATCCATTTAACCTTAGAGGCAAGGAGATGTTTCTTCCCCTCCTTTTCATTCCATAAAGATTTAGCTTTTGGTTGTAAAATAACATTTAAAAGGGTTTGACGTGGATAATAATGATTTTCTACAAGTTCCCATATATTAATGTTAGTTGCTTCAATGAAGTCTCTGATCTTTTGCTTCCAGTATGTATAATGATATCCATAAAACTCGGGGGGCTTGTATAAAGAAGGACATTCTAGTAATGGTGTAAAAATAGAATCCATTTTCTCTTTTAAAACAAGAGTGTATCAAGAGCCTGAAGCTCTGATACCAAGTGTAGGTATCAAGAATGTATATGTATATTGATACATATATATATATATATATATATCAGAGTGCTAAGTAAAACTATCTTTCCCTTTTCATGTTAGTGAATTGTATACACTTACTAAAAATAATTTGGATTCTTTAAATAGCAAAAAGTAGAAGTTTTAATAAAATTGTTTTTATATTTGGAAGCCAATCTGGTGATCAAGATCTCAATTAAAGTGATTGAATTAATATGTTGCAATATTGCAAAAACAATTAATCAAGAGTGTATGAGAATGTATAATAACATATTATTAATAATAGCATAATAGTAGAATTATAGTATTGCAAAATGGATATATTGCTAAAATAGAATTATGCGGTATTATGAAATTTGATAGAATATAAATTATAGTAAAATTAACTTGTAGAAAATATAAAGAAATGTAAAAGACATGGCAATTTTTAAAGTGGTTCAACTGCATCTGAAATCGTAGATAAATTTTACATCCACTGAGTCAATCCTTAATCAGATGATTTCTTTTTATTACTACAATCAGGATTTTAACTGAGCTCCTGAATAGCCAGTTCATGCAATAAGAATTTTGCTGAGCTCTTGCCAAACCTAAAAACAATAAGATTTTACTGGGCTCTTACTGAACCTAGATACAATAATTCTTCTATTTTTTCAGACTATGATTAACCTCATAACCTAAAGATCTACAAAGAATTTAATGCACTTGTCAACTAACTATAATTAACCTTATAGCTAAAGAAGTTGCAAAGGGAAGATCAACCTCTTCCCTTTGCATCTCCAATTTCTATCAACCTAGAAATTGCAAATTATAGTCAAGAAACATAGATTCCTAATAACCTAAAAATCTGAAGGTAAAATCAAGAAAAAGGTAAAGATATACAATATCAAGTTTGAAATGACAATTTCAAACATCTAGTTGTAAATTCCTCTTTAGATCTTGATGAAAGAATCTTAATTTGATAAGATAAAGAGAGGTAGAGATAAATCTTGTTAGGCTCAATTTGCTCTGAGAAATTTGCTCTTGAAAAAGTAAGTTTATTTTTAAAAACTATTTATTTGAAATAAGGTTAGGAGTATTTATAGTTACTGTAACTGATATTTTAAAAATAACTAATTTTTAGTGCTTAAATCAATTCGTGAATCAATGTGTAGCGGTTATAACAAACTAATAACTGACTAATCGATTCAGAGTATTTTGAAATTAGATCTTGAATTGATTAGGGAATCAATTCAGATGATTTTCCTAACCTTTGGTATAAAAAAATTTTCAAAACTTTTTCTTTATGAATCGATTGTTAAATTGATTTAAATGTTTTTCACAAGTATTTCAACATGAATCGATTAATGAATCGATTCACAGAGTATAAAATGCTTTTTATAAAACTTGCACTTGTAAAAGATCATTTTAAAAACTTATTTGAAAAATATTTAATTTTAAATCACTTCAAGAGATTTATTTCTATCTCAATTTATCAACTTTAAGAAATTTATTTATATCAAGATTTAAATTGAAATTTACTTACAAAAGATCCTATTAAAAAAATAACATCTAAATGAAACTTTAGATCTCTTGAATCATGTGAACTTTGATTTCACTTTGACTTCACTTTGATCCTGCAAAGTAAATGATAATACACTAAAGAATATTGATTAGATATAAATTGTTTTCAACATAAAAACTACAGAGAGAGAGAGAGAGAGAGAGAGAGAGAGAGAGAGAGAGAGAGAGAGAGAGAGAGAGAGAGAGAGAGAGAGAGATAACAAAGTAATCATATCAAAATGTTAACAATCTTATTAGCTATACTAATAAGGCTAATAATATGGTCATGTTTATTGGCTACTCATGCATATATAGACTGATTATTGAAGTCAACATTGGATTTACAACTATGTTGCATTAACTCTATTGCATTTAATGTTCTTCTGTTGCAACCAAATCTAAATTATGTTGTTTATTAGAGCACCAAATCTAGATTACATTGATTACGTTGTTTATCTGAGCATATAATCATGTTTAATGTATTACATATTAACTTTCTTCCTCTTACTTTTGATCACGTTAATTTAAATGAATCCATTAATGTGGCGTCAATTTTTCCCTTTTTGGTTGACTGATTAAATAATGCAACATCTAAAATTGTTGTTGATTGAAAATTTTAATCAATTTTTTTATTTTAATTAATTTTATTATACTCTTCAAATTTTCTATTGAAAATTTTTATAGATGATTCTTATATGCTGATGCATAACATAATTATTATACCCTTCAGTTTTATTTTTGTTTGCTTGCTCGGATAATTTTTCATGTGATTATATTGTTGTTTGAGCCTCAAAATGTAAGACTTGGGTTGTGTTATGATAGATTCACTCCATTCGATCATAACATTGCACTGTACTCATGTTGGCTAGTAATAGTTACTCCTTACAATTTACATCCAAATATGTGTATAACAACTCCATATATGTTCTTGATCTTGATCATTCTAGGGTCAAAAAATTCAAAGAGTAAAATTGATGTATTTATGCAACCATTGATAGATGAGTTACTCATTTTGTGGAGTGATGGTATTTCAATACATGATATTTCAATAAAGCAAAACTTTCAAATGAAGGCTACGTTGATGTAGACAATCAGTAACTTTTTTGCATATGGGATGTTATTTGGTTGGCAAACTATTGGAAAAGTAGCTTGCCAGATATGTTTAGAATCCACAAAAGCATTCACCTTGAAGCATAAGAGGAAATAGTCATGGTCTAATTGTCACTAATAGTTTTTATCTTATGATCATCTTTACAAGAAAAACAATAACAACTTCATCAAAAATAGAGTAGAGAGATCCAAACCACCTCCAAGATTGACCAGTGAACAAGTTTTGGATTGGGTTTGTTCCACTCCAAAAATCACAGAAACTTAGCCAATTAGGATGATAGGATATAGGGTGGATCGCAATTGGACTAAGAAAAGCATATTCTAGGACTTGTCATACTAGCAATCCAACTTACACCGACACAATCTCGATGTTGTGCACATTGAGAAAAACATCTTTAATAACGTGTTTTATACAGTGATGAATTAATGTTAAAGGGAAAATCAAAGATAATATTAAGGCGAAGTTGAATTTGCTGGAATACTACTGAAGAAAGGAGTTAGAGCTTGAAAAGCTTGCAAATGATAAAATATGTAAACCTAAAGCTTCTAATACCTTTAGCTTGGAGTAGCAAAGGGCAATCTGTGAGTGGGTCAAGGAGTTGAGGATGCTTGATGATTATATCTCCAAATTGGATAAGTGTGTCAATGTGGGTGATGGAAAGATACTTGGCATGAAAAGCTATGGTTGTCATATTTTCATAGAAAAATTGCTTTTTATTGCCCTTTTTATGGATTCCCGGATCCTATGTAGAGGGCCTTAATTAAGTTGAGTTAGTTCTTTAAGGAATTGTACTCAACGGTTCTGCGAGAAGAGGAATTACTCTAAATGGAACAAAATATTTTCTTGATAATATGCAAGCTTGAATGGATCTTCCCACCAAGTTTTTTCTACTGAATGGAGCATTTGCCTATTCATTTGCTATCTGAAGCAAAGGTAAGCCCAGTGCAATATTGATGGATGTATCTATTTAAAAGATTTTTTAACAGGTTGAACAAGAAGGTCAGTAACAAAGCTAGAACTAAAAGATGTATATGTGAAGCTTATTTGACTGAGGATATAGCTCAGCTTTGTCAATACTATTTTGGCCCTAATATTCAATGCCAAAGCACATAAATTGGTAAGAATGGTGACTGGGGCAGTGATCTAACCTTGAAGCTTATTCTTTCCATCTTCAATCTTCCAAAATGCTTTGTTGCATTTCGCTAAGAGCTATATTTGGATGACGAAGAATTGAAATCAACCACAATACACATGCTTTTAAACTATAAAGGAATGGTGCCGTTTAAAAAGTAAATATTTGTGTAGCTATTTTAATAAATCATTATATATTTTCAACCTTGATTTCATCAATTTTAGAATACTAATTTCCTAAATTGTTATTCCTTTTAGTATGTATGTTCATTAGTTGAAGGCCATGTATTCAGTGATGCGAGATAAAGATATTAAAGAATGAACAATGCTTAGTTCACTTTTCAGTTTCACTTTTTTGTAAGTATAAACAATAATTACTTCTTTTACATGACATTGTTTATAAATGTATGATGAAATTTTGATATAAAATTGTGTTAGTCTCAAATTCGCAATCCTTCCAATGGTATGGTTAGTCAATATCTGTTGGATTTAGGTTTGGGGTCTTCTAAGGGTAGTCAAAACATTTCTAATATATTTTGTGAATGGGTATAAGTTCCACACACACCAATGAAATAAAGGGAAAAAAATTAGCAGTGGAGTATGTGTGAAGGGCGCATGGAATATCACAAGGGAAAATGACTTTTATGGCATTCTTAAAGCGATTATACAGCTTAAGTATCCAGGATTGCAAATAAAAAAGGTGGTACTTTTTCACTATGAGAGGTTTAATCCTATGTTAAGCTATAGTATGAGATTGTAGCCCCAATATGGTATAATTGAAATCAAACACACAAGATGATATGATCCCTTCATCATTGCACAACAAGCAACACAAGTGTATTATGCACTATACCCAAAAACAAAGAGAGATAAGCAAGGTTGATAGATTGTTATAAAGACCAAGGCTCGTTGAATGGTTGAAGATAATCATATACTAGAACATGATTACCAGAATGATCATATGTCATATGCACTTCATTTGATTCCAACAAATGATTCAATTGTTAACTTGCATGATAAAGATGATACATACAAGGAGGTGGATAGGCTTGTAGAAGTAGAACAAGAGGGTGATGTCAATGAAGATTTTTAAAAAGATAAAAAAATTCAAATGATAAATTTAGCTAATTTAAAATATTAATGTAACAACTTTATCAAATTAAAAGAAATATAGTATTCATTCACAGTTAAAATGAATACAATTATATTAATTATATAATTATCTAATAGATATAAATATAATGATATTTTACCAGTATTTATATATATATATATATATTATATTTTATAATTTAAATTCGTATTATGAATTGTTATCAAATCAAATTATTAAATCCATGCATTACACAAGTAAAAACTAATATATATATATATATATATATATATAGTAAAGCCTAAACTTAATAGGTTAAACTTGTTTATTAAATAAACTAATATATTAACTTAAACATTGATTCATTTAATTAGATAAACGAGGTAAATCAGATTTTTAATGAGAACGTTATAAGCCGCTCACAAATAAAGTACTTGTATTTAAAAATCCATAATAATATTTTCAGAAAAAGTAATATTAACAGAATATTTTTTACATTTATTTTATTTGAATAATAATAATAATAATAATAATAATAATTAAGTTCAAAATGGTTAAAATGAACCAATACAAATTGTTTTTATTTAAAAATCTCTAAAAGAATAAAATTTAAGGAATTTAAATTGAATTCATTATAAATGTTGTTGTATGTGTTTTTTGGGTCACAGCAAAAGGCCCAGCCGAGAGAAGCCATTCTCAGCCAAGGCTTTGTTGGGCGCACATACCGAGGAAGAGGCTGATTGATAGAAAGCCTGCAAGAGCTGAATAGCAGACATAGCCTTTTGTGTATAGGCTCTGTGTAATAAAGGATGGAGAACCCATTTGTAAAAAGGGAGATTCATCTGAAAAGTGGAAAAGTGGAGAGAAGAGTGAGCTTAGAGAGCAGAGAGTCATGGAGCTCAATAGAGAGCAACTCTTGTATAACTATGTACACAACAAGCATTTCCCGGTAATAACACGCTACCGTGGATATAGGGTCCGATGATATCCAGATTTGGCCGAACCACGTTAAAAAATACTGTGTTCTTCTCCTTCTTCCTCCATTTTCTACACTAGGTTACAGGTTAGGAGTCTATCGAATCCTTTCCTGTTGGCTGAAGTTCTGGTCCTCCGTACGAATCGAATTTTTACGTCAACATTTGGCGCCATCTGTGGGAACTCCACCTGCATCCTGGTTGATTTCTACTATGAAAGTTGATTTGCTCGAATCTCACCACTACTGGAAGCTGTAATGACAACAGCAATAGTATTCAACTTGCAGCAGCACAGGTGGCCACGAAGATAGCCTGTGAAGGTCTCCAACCCATGAGTGGGGGGCTTCTTCTTGACATCAATCTGCTTCTGGACAGATGAGTGCAAAAGCCGTGAAATAGTTTGGTACATTGACGGGCCCTCACTCTAACCCTGCAACGACTCAACAAACGCCATGCAATGCAACCGAGCTTGTTTACAGCGGATCAGTCCTTGTGAGCCATGTAGTAGGTCACGGCTCGTGAGGCAACGACCACTCACCCAACTGATGTTTGACTCCACCATGGACGCATCCCATGCAACAATACACGTGAGGGCAAGCTCACGTTCAATGCTGGTCATCCCTCGTCATTCCAACTGCAGCCCATAAGAGGACAAGCTCACGCCTCAACTACGGTTTGCTTCTATATCAAACTGGAGACCCGGCGTGCCATTTGACAGCTCATGACCATCTGTGGTCAACTTCGATATAAAATTCGTAGCATAATGCAGTCCAATTTTCATAGCCGTATGCCTGTAGCAACCCGGAGCTTCCATAATGACGAGCGCACGTCCCACCGTGACCCGCTCCAGCACAAAGCCTAAAAACCATGCAGGGGGCCGTAGCTCCTGTGAGCCTTCCCTGGTCATGTAGTGACTTGGTTTGAAGATAAATTAACATAGCCATGCGATGTAACCAGATTTGAAGAACAATAATTATGTGGGCCATGAACCAACCTGCACAACAACAGCACCCTATGCTAGAATGCGAACAAGGCGCTAGACTCACTCATGATGGTTGTGCAGCAAACCAATGTGCAGTCCCGATTTGACAACTAGACGATGGAACAGCCATGCAGTCTTGGATCCAAGGGCAAATTTACAGCCATAGAGGCAGTCAAATGCCATTATGGACCTCCCCACAGGTCGAGTTTCTATGAGTTGAAGTGACAGTTTCACCCTGAACTGGTTCCTTTTTGGCCTTACGAGTGACCTTGCAAATCACCGAACATCTACGTCTAGCATTAAGCCCATACGCCCAACCAGACTGCTCCGGATCGGTGATGAGCCCAAGCCTTAGTCATGTAATCGATGTCATTCTGAACCAAACGTGAATGTGAAGATGAAGTCCATGCAATGGACATGTAACAAGACTTGACTTAGGATCATTCAATCGCCATACACCAAACCAGACCCTCGACGACGAGCGTGTAACCAAGTAGTAGTAGGTCAGGTTCGTGAAAGCCATGCATGGTAGCATATAGAGCGTTCCGATTGTGAGCGCACGTAAGACCATGCAACGAGTTCAGCGTTGAGTCCAAGTAATTGTAGCGCAGTAGCTCACACATGATGACGAGCTCATGCCTAGCCCACATTCATCCCTACGTCGAAAATGGCCCATACAGTAGCTCGGGTGATGACGACCTCACAATAGTTCACAGCAACTCACTTCCGACATGAGCTCATAGTGGCAACGAGCCCCTGGCTGCGAGCCCATCCCTCGCAGTCACGTATGACAAGCCACGACTAGTTGCAGATCCATTTTTACACAAACCCCCTATGTGCCACGGCTCGCTTCTTACAGCCATGCAATGACGATCCCAGCTATCCTACAGCTGTTCTGTTTCAACACCAAGTTCACTGCAGGCTAGAGCCATGCAAGACCTAAGCCTCTCACAAGCTAGCGCGGCCATGTGGTAACCAGGGTCGATAATGATCTCTCACCATCCTGCAGCCCCAGCTCGACGACTCAACGAGTTAATATCGTACCACGCAGTAAGGCTCCAATTCACATAGCCATGCGACGAAGTCAGGCTTAATGAATGAGGTTACATATACGACCTGTCAGTAGCGGTAGTGACATCTGATCCAAACTGGAGTTCATGGCCATAAAACTTTCATGCAGTCAGTTCGTGCATGGCAACCATGCGAGATACAGATCATTCATGAGCTCTCACGCACAACCATATAGAACTTGCGTCACTTATGAAACTCACGAATGATGGCTATGTAACAACATTAGACTGAAGTGAGGCTCACATCCGCAGGTGTCTTCATGTAGTAACATAGCCCACTAGACATGTAGAGGATCTGGGTTGAGGTTTACCTCGTAACGCTCGTGCATGTCTTCATTTCTTGAGGATTGAAGCGTCGGCATTTTGATCCGTCAGCAACACAGCCACGCACTGACGATCCGACGACAAGGTTATTCTCAAGTTGCTCCTAGACATGTGAGCATTCCATGGTCGTGCGGTGACTTGGTTTGAAGATGCATCCGTGCAGTCGTCACCATTACGATCAGGTTCCATGATGAACTCTCACCATCTGCTAAGTGCTGAAATTGGTATGGGACACGAGCAACAGTAGTTGCATTTCGATGTCAAGCTCACCGTATGCTACACACAATGATTTGCATGGTGACGAGCCTCGCCATACTGCAGTCTAGTCCTCGTAGCCATACAATGACGAGTCCGATCCTGTAGCAGCTCGATCCTCGCAGTGCAGCAATCCTCGCACAGTGACGAGCCTTGCCATGTAACCTGGAATAGTTTTACGCCCACAGCATCATATGTCGATGCTGGACCGGAGGATGAGCTCATGCCCAGCCTCTATCCTTTCCTACGCCGGCATGCAGTCCATGCAGTAGCCTGGGCAGTGACGAGTTCACAGCGGCTAACTTTCTTCGCAAGCTTCCAACAGCTAACGAGCTTCCAACTACCAGCCTGGCCATGCAGCAGCTCGAGCTTGCAGTGAGACGGTAGCACAGTCCTCCCGTCCAAGCCGTACGTCGACAGCCTCAACAAGTCCATGCCGGTAGCGTCAATCCAGATTTGCTTCCGCACGCGATCGTGGTGACAAGCTACTATCATCATAAGGAGGGAGCGCTTATGGGGCCCACGCATTTCTCGTGTAGTGACTAATTCATCAATGGCCTAGCGCACAACAATCATGCATCAAGACTAAATTCACTTTTGGACAAGTAATAGCAGTAATGTTAGACTCACACCTCGTATGCAGCAAGGACACATCAACGACCTCAAGTTCGCGTCTTCTGTCCTCCGACGTCAACATCAAACTGAACAAAAACCCAGAGTGGGGGGCTTGTCATTCCAATACCAATGACATTATGGCTCTCATTTGAACAAAGCTAAGTTCTCATTCTTTACCTGCTTGATTAAGCTCGATACAATTTTTCATCCCAACATTAAATATTTTATTATGACTGGATTTCTACTCCTTCTCTTTCAGAGCTGAAATTGCATTACTG
>JANHAO010030411.1:0-10213 GCA_026873985.1 Saraca asoca | reverse complement strand
AATAATAATAATAATAATTATTATTATTATTATTATTATTATTATTATTATTATTATTATTATTATTATTATTATTATTATTATTTGATATTTGCATTTACAATAAGTTAATATACCTTTAAATTATTTTATAATCATTACAAACATGCATCATATGTAAATATCGTTAGCTTAAATAATTGGTATTCACATTTTATAATTAAACTGTGCAACGAACATGTATTATTCAAGTATATATATGAAAGAGAAATCCTTGATGTCATATTACGATACATGATGGTTTCTCATAAAATATTTTCCCTCCAAAATCTATTTAACCATATTTTATATTTAAATCTAGTTTATCTCTTGTTTGGACAAAAATATTATATAATTTTTTATTTATTATTTTATATTAAATTTAATATGCTAACATTGTTGTTTAATTCATTTTATTTTAAAATTGTAAAAATAATTTTAAAATAGTATCGTTACATGCAATACTTGAAATAGATATTTCATAATTTCAAATTAAATAAGATTTGATTTGCTTGGTGTTTGTCATTAAAAAACATAAAAATTGATTTTAAAACCTATGAGTGAAAAGTTCTTTAGTTATTTGATTTTCTTATTAATATTGTGAAATAAAAAATAGATGAACACTTGAATTGCCAAACAATTATAACTAATGAGTTTATAAAGAAATAGGAACCTATCAATAATTTTTAATAATGATGCTTTAATTTCATCTTAAATATTTTGATAATATGTTTCAAATTTTAAAATTTTAACTTAAAATTTATTGATTTTTTGGCTTAAAAAATTAGATTTTTTTTTTTCAAATTTCAACTGACTTTAAATACATACAAGTATAATTAAATCTTATGATTGACTTTTTTTAACAAATAATATTAGATAAAGATACAAAATTTAAGGATAGTATAAATAAAAATTATAGAATTGATTTGAAAAAAAAAAGGAATAGACATACCATTGAAGTTTTTTTCCCCTTTGATATTGCATTACAACAATAACATGTCCATGATTCTCCTTGGAGAAAAGAAAGAGATGATTTCCAACATACATTAACCTATTGTATCAACTTAATATAATTCTTTTTGAAATAACAATTTTAAAAATGAAGCATCAAATGAGTATTATCCAAAACTAAATACCAATGTACCAAAGACAAAACTTTGAACATGAAAAATAAAAACAATTACTTGATAAATTCAATAGAGATTGGTGGTTCATTCTAAAAACCTAATTTGAATTTAATAGTATTGACGGTAAAATTTGATTCGGTGGACCCAAATCTTAGCTAATCAAAACAATTCTTGAAACCCCCAAAATTGCAAGCTACGAATACAAATGTGAACAAGAAAGATGAGGAGATAGAGATGAAGAACAACAAAGGCAAAGATAATTTTTTAACGTGGTTCAACCAAAGTTAGTGTGACCTTTACATCCACAATGGTTTGTATTTGCTTTATGCAGTGGTTTCTTAGAGTTACAATATACAAGCTCTCTCACTATTTTAGCAGGGTTTCTGCATGTATTTTTCCTTTTCCTTTACAATGATCTCCCCCTCCTATTTATAGAGGCTTGGAGGTTACAACTGTAATTTAATAAATTTTAATTCTGTGACATCAAGTAATAAAGGTATTTGACAAGTAAGACTTTTGCAATTTGACTTCTACATATTGCTTTTTGTGGGTAGGCTCTACAAGTTGCTCTTTGTAAACTGACCCCACAAGTTAGGCCTATGAGTAGACGTGTGCTTCAGATATGACCACATCAAGCTTTTAGCTGGAAGAGGCATTGAGCTTCACGAGCTGAAGCTTAAGTTTTGGGATCATGGTTGGCCTTTGGCTAGTTACATTGAGCTCACACGATTCAAACTTGCATAGTATGATCCGTTGGCCATATGAACGAGGCTCACCTCTAGAGAGCTGGGATCATTGTCTCGAGCTCGTTTTGCATCTTGAGCTCACTGCATGTGAGCTAGCGTCTTTACCAAGCAACCTCAGTCTTTGGACAATCTGGCCCTTTTTCGACTGGACTCTTCCTCTATTGGGCCTTTGCCAACCCATTTTGCACGATATCAGAAAATATATATAACATTAGCCTCTCAACTTTCAGTTACCTTTGAGGACTAGGAGTTGCAGTTCTTTGGCAAAGCTGGAGGCTGCGATGAGCGATCTTACCATTCAAATTCATATTTCATCGTTTCATTTGCCTGTACCATCATCGTTGCATTAATTATGCCCATTTTCCAAGGACTGCCAATACAACGATGATTGAGCCTGGTTGTTTTCTAGGCCGTCAGATCTTGGGTAGCTAATTAGTCTCTGAATTGAATGGTAGGGTGACTAGAGCCATTTTAGACAAGAAAACTCTTTCTTTTCCCACTTATTTTTTGAAATTTGATGCTCTACCTCACCAGTTCTTGGGCTGTTACTTCTAGTTTTGCTTTCCTGCTCCATTGATCTTGTAATTACGGTCGCTATAGATCGATCATCAGAACCTATTTCATCTCTATCAATTCTAGAATCTAACTCTTCCTTCTAACATAGTAAGCTTTCTTAGGACTTTTGCTTTTAAAATGCTTCGTTTTATGAGTTTCTAATACAGTGCTACCTAGTCTGGCAAAGAGTGCTTATCTGTTGCTAGAAATTGTTTGTTGGTTTCTAGGCTGCAGATGGTTAGATTTAGCTTTCTATTTCCTTAAGGTTTAGTTGTCTGATAGGCTTTGTTGATGAATCCCTTTAGGTTTTCAATAGTTTTGGGTCTTTGATATGGTGGCTTAAGGCACATATGATCTGTTGCATAGGAAATTTCTTGTCTTAGAGAGAGAGGCTTTAGCTTTTCTGATGTGGTTACTTGAAGTAACTTGACTATTTATCCTTCTATGTAGATAGTTGTAGTTCATAAGTGTCAAAGTTACCAAGTAGGGAGTGATGACAAGCCTAACTCCCTAGCTCAAAGTAAGGAGCTAGCATTTGCCTTGGCTAATGCAGCCTATAGAAATAGTAAGGTCGCTGAATAACTTATTCTTCGACTTGACCCTAGTGAGGGGCAGCAGGTCATTGAGAGCTCTTCAGTTCACTTAGTATTCAATCATTATCCTTTGACCATCGAACTGGATGAACTCTAAAGCGTTGTTGAACATTACTGCTTTTCCAAGGGTTGCCATCTCATGGAACCTTCTCCTGGTGATCATGTAATCCATCCTCCTCGAGGATTTGTTGCTGTTAGCGTTCAGCATCTTGCTACTGGGCTCATGTTTCCTATTCATCCGTATATCATCGATCTGTTAAATAGATTTAAGCTCTGCCTCTTTTAACTGACCCCAAACTCCTATTCCTAACTCATTTCTCTTGCACTCATGTACTCGAGGAATAACCTTTTCCCACCATCTACAAGAGTTCTGTGCCACCTCTATAACATTAAGAGTACGGGTTACCTAGATGGGATCTATTACCTTTTGGCTCATCATAATGATTACAAGAGGGTTTTGCCTCAGGGGGATGCCAAGGGCAAATCAAATGTAGGGGATTACAAGACCCATTGGTTTTATGTTTTATACCAATCTTTGCAACCCCTTTGTAACTTCGATTTTGTTTTAACACCAAGTAAACAAGTTGAGAACACGCAGGCTATCATGAATTTATGTTATTGATTCTAACATCTTGTCCTATTCTTGTAGACAGGGCTGGCAAGGAGAAGCTAACACTTGAAGCTAAAGAGCCTGAGGTGTTGTGCCAGTTTGTTGCTATCAATGATCTGAGAAATGACCTCAAATTCAATGATGACCTCCTTCGTTCCCATGGGCTTGCTCTAGCTTTGAATACCAAGCTCACTAGAGAAATTGGAGCTCGCCGAGTAAGGGAAGTCTGTCCAGCTCATTTTGAAGATTATGGGAATATGGTGAAGCTTCTCCTTCAGAAGCCACTTTCTGATGATCTCGAAGACTTTGAGGTCACTGCAACCTCACCAAATCCTAAAACTGTTATAGTCCTTGCTATTACAAATCAATCTTCTCCTACCTTGATTGTGAGACCTCCACAAGAGTTAGCCCCCACTTCATATCCCGAAGTGACCGAGGTGGCAAAGGTCACTCCCCCATCTGAGCCCTCTGCCAAAAGACAGAAAGTAAGCAAGGGAAAGAGGGTCACCTCTACTTCAAAGTGGGTGGCTTGTAAAGTCATAGTTGAGGAGCCTCGACCAAGCGTAGGTTTGAACACACAAAAGTACTTTGACTTCCTTTAGAGAAATGCAGAGGTGATCTTGGGATCCTGTACGAGTCCCCAAGTGTTGGAAATAAAGAAAGTCTCAAGTGGAGGGCTAATGTGCTACACTGCTTGCCAAGGCTTGTTAGTAAGTAATGCCCTTTTACCTTGATTCTTTGCTTCTTTGTGATATGACTTTATCTATTTGGTCTTCTAGAGCTTGCTAGGAATAATAAAGATGAGCGACACGCTCTAGGTTTATGAGGAGAAGAATGCTAAGCTCGAGGGCAACCTAGATGCTGCAGTGGCTAAGGCGTTGGAGTTGGAGGATAGGGCAAGGAATGTCGAGGTCGCCTAGAGAGAAGCCAAGGAAGCTCAATCTCGTAAGGTGACAAGTCATGAGGCTATCACAACCAGACTCAATGAAGTGGTTAATAAGCTTTTGAGGGTAAAACATGATCAAGATATGACACTTCAGGGTGCTAATACGGCAATGCGGTGATATGAAGTTGTAACATGACGAGCCAAAGCTGTTGAGAAGGAATTGGAAGCAGCCAGGAAGGAAGTTGCTTAGAAACAAGAAGAGGTCACTCATGTCAAGGCAGAGACTACCGAGCTAGTTGCAAAGATGGTAGAGAAAGCATAATCTGACACCTCCTCCTCTTTCTTATACACTCTATAGGAGTGGCACCCAAACATGGACTTTTCTTTTTTTAGGGAGGATGCTCTTACGACAATAAAGGGCATTAAGAAGAAAGCTGCAAAAACTGTGAAGTCTACCTCTTCCAGCAAGGGTGCAAAGCCCACAAGTAGAGCCTCTCTTACAGAGGGTGTCATTCAAGGAGGAAGGAACCTGTAGATCATGGAAACCTTTAATAGTTGAATGATGGACAGTCAGCTCGCCCCTCGCGCTGAGCCTTCCTCCCATAAAAGCCCAGCTTTCAAGGATTAGACTTCTTAGGATTTGATCTTGTAATTTTGCACTTCATTTTTGAACTTTGCATTCGATCTTGATTTTTGCATGAAATTACCCCATTAAAGGAGGCATTAAAAGAACATTTCCATGTTTCTTTGCTTACTAAGTTCATCATGTCAGTTGTTCTATAGAAAATAATAGGTAGACTATGATGGATAGATTCCTACAAATCACAACTCAATAATCGGTAGATCAAATGAATGCTGGATAGGTCTATCGACCTTAATATGGAAAAAACTTATGTAGATAGGCCTAAGCTAATGAATCATGACTTAAAAGGATATGCATCATGTCGAACAACTAACCAGTTGCATTAGGCCATCTCAATTGGTGAATTCGAGCACTGGAGTGCCTTTGTTGGTCATGGATTTAAGCACCGGAGTGCTTGAGCTTCTAAAAAGATTGAGCACCGGAGTGCCTGAGCACCTAAGTTAGCATGATATCAAGTGTCTGGAGAGGTTGCACAGATATGCCTTAGTTCACATAAGAGTTTGGTGCCTAGGTAGGTCTCACAGATGCACTTTAGCTAGCACTTCTTGGACGTGGAGTCTTGCTAAGTTGCATGAGAGTTACGAGTAATAAGTCGTATGAGAGTTACGAGCAATAAGTCGTATGAGAGTTGCGAGTAACAAGTTGAATGAGAGTTATGAGTAATAAGTCGTATGAGAGCTACGAGCAAGAGGTCACCTGAGAGCTCTTGAACTTATAATCCCTGATAATGTATATTTACAGGGCAAGATAATGTATATTTATCGGTCGACTATGACAATGTATATTTACCAAGCAAGGTAATGTATATTTATCGGGTCTTCACAATAATGTATATTTACCAAGCAAGATAATGTATATTTACCAGTTAACTACAACAATGTATATTTACTAAGCAAGGCAATGTATACTCATTATTTCTTCAGTTGGCGATAAATTGGTCATGTAAGTTGCGACTTGGTTGTTATGCCATGACAATGTATATTTACCAAGCAAGGCAATCTATATTTATCGAGTTGACCACAATAATGTATATTTGCTAAGTAAGATAATGTATAGTTGTCAGGCTGGCTTTATTCGGAGGGTTGCACCTCAATAATTTGATCACATGAGAGCTGTGCCTCAGCTAGCTCGCCACGACAATGTATATTTGCTAAGCATGACAATGTATTTTTACTGAGTTAACCACGATAATATATATTTGTCAAGCAAGAAAATGTTTATTTACTGGGCGAGATATTTAGAGGATGTGTCTCAGTACGAATTGAATTTGTCAACAGAGTAGATCACTTTTAATACTCAATGTCATTGAAAATTCATTCAAAAATTAGTAAACATAACAAGTTAAGATACTTTTAATGTCTAGATATCATTACAAAATTGAAATATGGTTCCCATGTTGAGCGACTGCTATTGGCCAGGAGCTTATTGGGGTCGTTGAGGTCATCATTCCATAGCCTACACAACATAGTCCCTTAAATGACCTCTTTTAATCAGATCCTTGATTACATCTCTAAGTGCCCAGCATTTCGAGGTATTGTGGCCAATTTCATCATGATATACATAGAATTTGTTTTTGTTTTTGAATTTGTTAGGAACTTTGTGGGATTAGGCTTTTCAAAGTCCTCCCTATTTCTTTCCATTGCAAATATCCTATCTTAAGTGTCAGATAAGATACTATAGCTTTCATGGCAACCTTGGCGTTGAGGTTGGTTGCTTTTGGACTTCTTCACAGGTTAGCTGCCGGAGCTGTCTTGCGTGTTTCCATCCTTGTCCCTCTGATTGGAGCTATTTGCCTTGCTCTTGTATCTGGACTTCTTTGGTCCAAAGGTCTCTTCCCACCTAATTTCCTTGGCAGCTCACTCATAAAATTCACCCAAATCCTTCACTGAGGACTTGTATATCTCCTCGTACAGTTTCCCATTCTTGGGAAGCCTGGTTAAGATCGCTGTGAGGATACTTTCATCCAAGAGATCTTCTACATTATTGACTTCGCATCTAAACCTGGTGATGTAATCCTTTAGCGACTTGTCTCTCTGTTGGAAGACTTTGTTGCAAGGTGACAGGTCAACGTGAATTGCCTTTTCAATGCCTTGTTCTGGGTAAGGAATCTCGCTTGGCATTCTTCCCAGCTGTGAATGCTATGAGCTGGAAGATTCTTGAGCCATGCCCATGGTATTTCCTCGATGGTGGTTAGGAAGACATGACATTGGACTAACGGGTTAGTTGTTTGAAGATCCATCTGGACATTGAATGCATCTAGGTGGTCGTGCGAGTCATTATCCCCATTATATGAGGGGATGTTGGGGATCTTAAATCTACGAGGAAGAGGCTCAGTTTGGATTTCCTTAATGAATGAGGTCCTTTCCTCATAATAGTCTCGATGGTCCTAAGCTGTAGGTCATTTTTTGAGTTATTGCATCAACTAATAAATGTATTTAATAAGTAGGACTTTTACAATTTTGCTTCTGTAAGTTGTTTTCTGTGGGTGGGCCCTACAAGTTGCTTTTTGTATATTGACCTCACAAGTTAGGCCTATAAGTAGATGTGTGCTTTAGGTATGACCACATCAAGCTTTTAATTGGAAAAGGCGTTGCACCCCACGAGCTGAAGCTGAAACTTCAGTCTTGGGATTGTGGCTAGCCCTTAGCCAGTTACATCGAGCTCGCACGATTCGAACTCATGCAGTGCGATCTGTCGGCCATGTGAATTGAGGCTCACCTCTAGTAAGTTGGGATCATTGTCTTGAGCTCGTTCTGCATCTTGAGCTCACCACATGCGAGTTGGCATTTTTACTAAGCGACCTTGGTCTTGGATGATTTTAGCCTTTTTTGGCTAGACTCTTCCTCCATTGAATTTTTGTCAACCCATTTTGTACGATACCAGAAAATACCTATAACAAATAGTGAGTCAAATTATACATAATTTAAAGTATTATAGGGCCTGTTTGGAAGTGTTTTCAGGTGTTTTTGTTTTATTATTTTTTAAAAATAGTTTTTTAATTTTAAAAATAGATTTTAATTTTAAAAATAGTTTTTAAAAACTATTTTTTTAGAACAAAAAAAAACTTATTTGGATGTAAATTTTGAAAATAAGTGTTTTCTTTATTTTTGAAGATGAAAAAATACATTTAATATTATTTGCAACTTTGTCATTAATGAAAATAGGTATTCTTGTTTTTGAAAAAAATATGAAAACAGTTATATACAAAAACAAGGGAAAACATCATTTTGATGTTTTCTGAAAACTATTTTTTCAATTACACTTTTAGAAAATAGTTTTTGAAAAATAATTTTTGAAACGAGGTTGCTAAACAGATTTTTTTATTTTTTGTATAGCAAAAAAATAAAAAAAATTATTTTTAAAAATAAAAAAAAACAACTTCCCAAACAGCCCCATAATCTTTTCACAAATTTAAAAAGACAGTATATCTAAAACAAATAATTTTAATTTTAATAAAGATATAAATTAAAATAATATATAATATTACTAAATAAAAAATTTAAAACTTGTTATAATATTATGTGTAAAAACATATAATATGAGTAAATTAATAATTATAAATGGTAATAATATAACATTACGTTTAAAAAAATATTTGATGATATTAAATTTTTATATAAAATTACAAATCAATTGTCAAAATAAAAAATTGAAAGTGCACTTTATTGTAATAATATAATATTAATTTTAAAAACATATTCCATCGTAATATAAGAAAATCAATCATTATAATATAAAAATAATATAGAGCACATCTCATTTATTTGTTTATAATATAAATTGTAATAATATAATATTACTTTAAAAAAATATCTCAAAACTTTTTATAATATTATATAATATGAATAGACTTATGGTTATAAATTGTGATAATATAATATTTTGTTTAAAAACATATTTAATGATATTAACTTTTTATATAGCAATAATTATAAAAAAGCATTTCCTATATTATAATAATATGTTTGAAAATATATTTGAACATATTTTATATTTAAAATATATTCATAATTTTAAAATAGAAAATTATGTAATAAAATTTTATTTTACATGTAAAAAAATAAAAAATAAAAAAATATTAAATTTTGATCAAAATTGTAAAAATATAATATTATTATACAAACATGTTTGATTATAATACAAGAAAATTAATGATTATAATAAAAAAGGTATATCTTATTGATATTCTTATAATATATATTAAAACAATATGATATTATTTTGAAGGATCTTAAATTTTTTATTTTAAATAAAATAAAATTTTATTATTAAATTTGCCATATCATAATTATAATGATATTTTAAATATAAAATATGATCGATTTAAAACATTATAATCTTTTTAAATTTAAAAAGGCAGTATAACGAAATTAGATAACGTTAATTTTGGCAAAAAATAAATTATAAAAACAAAATACTATTAAATAAAAATCTTAAAGTTTTTGTAATTTAACATTAAAAATATATAATATGAGAAAAATGAATTATTATAAATTACAACAATAAAATATTTTATTTAGAATCATATTTGATGATATTAACTTTTATATTGGTTGCAAAATAAATGATTATAATAAAAAAAATGAGATATTTCTTATTACAATAATATAATATTACATTTAAAAATATATTTATCTTATTTTATATTTGATATATAAACATAAATCTTAAAATAGAAAATTTAGTGATAAAATTTTATTTTAAATATAAAATAATGTTAAAAAGTAAAAAATATATTTAATTTTCATATAAATTATAACAATATAATATTACATTGAAAAATCTCCAACTTTTCAAATATAAAATAAAATTTTATTAATGAATTTCCTATTGTAGAGTTATGATTATATTTCAAATATAAAAATATGATTAATATATTTTGAAGAAAACATATTTCATGGGAAATCACCATGTCTCCCAATATATCATCACTGATTTCTCTCATATATATATGTTAGTGTAGATGGGTGCCCTAGACCAATTTGATTGAGTGTTATGGCAGCCACAACTAAACATTCTGTGGATTAGATATTAA
>JANHAO010030410.1:0-10153 GCA_026873985.1 Saraca asoca | reverse complement strand
GGAACAATTTATAAGTTTTAAAAAATAAATTATTCAAAGAAAAGTTTTTTTTAATGCTATTGCAACGTTTCTTCTTCTATTTTAATCAATAAATTATATTTGAAATAATGATAATAATAATAATTGATTTCAATTAATTAATAATGTGAAATTAGTATTTAAAACGTAATGAGTTATAAAACCCGCCTAGGACTACTTGATAAATGTCAACTTGGGACTGAGACTAGGATTGGTACTGTAGTAATCTGATCTGATCTGACCTCGACCTGATAAAAAAATAACCCGATTTGGGACTGGCCCGATGTATAATTTTTACTTACTGGGTTAACTTGGGAAAATCTGTTAACCTATTTTGACAGATTTATAAGGTTTTGGATTCGAATGTTAATGAAAACATATTTTTTTGACTTAAATTTTCTTTTAAAAGACTTCACAGAGGTTATAATACAATTAATTAACAAGAAGTAGCCATTGGCTAAGTGGACAAAGCACTTTTTATAGCCTCTTAAGATCTTAGGTTCAAACCTCAATGAAAACATTTTTTTTTCAGTGGCCAAAGCACTCTCCATAGCCTTTTAAGGTCTTAGGTTAAAATTTAGATAAAAACATATTTTTTTCTTCTATTTGTACATAAAATAGACTTTGTAAAAATTACAATGCAATTAATTAACAAGAAGTAGTCACTAGTTAAGTGGCTAACACACTTGCTATAATTTCCAAAAGATTTAAAATTCGTATCTGAAAACACAAATTTTCTTTCCTTTTTTATTATGCTTAATAATTACATTAAAATACGTAATATATAATTGAAAGTCAATACCATTTCAAGAAATAGCCACTGGTCAAAGTGTCAAACGTATTCTCTGTAGCTCCTCTCTTCTTTAATTTGAACCTCGGTGAAATCGTAATATTTTTCTACGCATTTAAAATTAATGATGGAGTTAGAAAAGTATCCTTCCTCCTTTGGGTTTGTTTGTTTTTGGTATTTGATTTCTTTTTTTTTTTTTGCTAACTGGTTATGTTCTTGTTTGTGCATTCCTATTAATGGATTTTTTCTGTTTTTGTCCATTTTCCCCAATATTGATTATGTTTTAGGTGTTAATTTTTTTTCCATCTTTTTCCTCTGGTTATGATATTTTTTAACTGTTTAATTTTTGTGGGTTTAATTAATTTGCGTTATATCTTTAGTTTATCGAGTCTTGTTTTAAACTAAGGTATTATATAATTACGATTAATATTAATGAAATTGTTGTGTGTGTATATCACATCGTCTCTTGATGGCAGTAGAAGCATTGATTGGCCATTAATAGATGAAATTAGGAATCAGTGTTAAGTATAAATAAAAGGGAGTGTAAAAATTAAGGATAATGGTTAGAAAAGTAAAGGTAGATACAGATAGTAAATAGGAGAAATAAGGAGCAGAGGAATAAATGTCTGTTGAAAGGGGTAAAACTAAATTAGTTTGATAAGTGAGAAGACATATGCAAGTAGTGTCTTATTGATTTTGATTATTTTTTTCCACAAAAAATTACAAACGTTATTATATATACAAATTTGTCAAAAAAATACTATGTTAATTATCTATATTTATATTTACAACTTATAATGTTTTTTAAAATAATGCCTCATTTATAATAAGTTTTTTTTTTTTACAATAATATCTTAGTTACATTTATAAGTACAATTAAATAGAGTAGTTAGTGAAGAAACATAAAATACTGATTCTTTGTGTCAACAAATCCAACACAAAAAAAGTGAAAGAGAATAAGCAGTGAAAAAATATAAAATATTGGTTCTGTGTTAACAAATTCACAAATAAAAAAAAAACAAAAGATCCTGCAATCTAGTTTGGCCTATTGGCTGCCTCCACCATCTGAATCAATATCAACAGTAAACAAAACAAAATTAGAAACGAAAATAAATAAATTAGAAATACTTACTTGTTGCCCCTCAGTATTAGTACTTTGTGTTAAAAAAATCTAACAAAAAAAATTAAAATAGGCAAGGACGCTTACCTTTCCATATAATACATAAGAAAGATTTTGAAAACATGTACGGTCCTCTCAGGAATTTAGGTGTTCTTCTAACCTGCCTTGACTTTCTTGGAAATCCATCTGCTTGCTTCTTCACATTTTCATGGATGTGAAGAAAGGCAGTGGCAGGTGGAGAGCTCCCATGTGCTTGCTCCTCCTGCAATTCCTTAAGAATGGGCATAGGTGAATGGCTGGCAGGCGGAGAGGGCCTAGGCACTAAAGAATCTTGAACCTCGTTTCATGCTTGCTCCTCTATGTTTTCATGGATGCGAAGGGAGGCAGTGGCAGGTAGAGAGCTCCCATGTGTTTGCTCATCCTGCAACTCCTCAAGAATAGGCATAGGTGAATGGCTGGCAGGTGCAAAGGAGTTAGAAGGTGCAAAGGGGCTGACAAGCGGGGAAAGACTGGCGGCGGAGAGTGCCTAGGCATAAAAGAATCTTGAACCTTGTTTCATGCAGTTATGTAGTCTGCATAGTACCTAAGTCATTCTTTTCATTCTCCCTTCCTTGTCTTCTATTTCACCTTGATCTTCCTCGACTCGAACTGTACAGGCGTGCAGCTCAATTGTTGTTGACACAGGTGCGAGTCATAGAACTAAACCTGGTTCATGCAAATTAAATGTACCCTAACTGTGCACAATTTTAATTACTCAACCATTTCAGGAGGTCCATTTTGAATACGGGTATATGACTTTCATGAAACCTTAACCTGCACAATTAATACAAGAAGTTTTTAGTCATAATTTAATATATATCATCAGTCATATGCACACCATTAAATATATGAAAGAAAATTTAAACCTGGTTGTTATTTGCCAGTCAAGTCATTTGATTCATATTGTGCCTGGATCTTCTTGCAATTATATCTGACCATCCTCTTACAAGGGGGAAGGAGTTCGAAAAATTCTCATTCGAATACATCAAAAAATAGGCAGCGAGCGTGGGAATGCATTTAAAAAAAAATCTGAAATATATATATTATGACTTTGAAAAAAAATTAATATAGAAAAAATCATAAATAAAAAATTTAAAAAATTACTATAATACTTGAAGAATCAGGCTGCTGCCTGAAATATTCCTTTTCCCCTTCTCCTTCATATTTCGCAAAGCTATATGGAGATGAGCTAACATGGCTGATCCTCATGCAAATGTATTAACACTTGATATATCATCAAGGAGGCTTAGATACATTGCTGACACCTTCAATTTTGACAGCCCAGGGACAATAACACAACCTAATATATATAACAAATATGCTCTGGCATATTTGTTAATGTCAGGGCAATCATATGGTACTTGCTCAATTTATTTTAATTGATTTAATAAAAAATCTTCATTCCTATTGGGTGAAGTAATACTTAGTAAACTAAGGGATACTGATTCTATTTCTATATCACTAGAAATGACCGCTTCCCCATTAATGGGAAGTTCAGTCAAATAAAAAATATATTCTAATCCTAAATATAAATTTTCTCCTAATATATGAAATGAAGAATCAATTATCCTATACGACTCACAAAAAAAAGATAAAAGTTTTAAATTTGATCTTATAGTAGATATACTAGAAGCAAGTCGGTACAAGCTTATGTTTTGCATGATTTGCTTCACTCTATCATCAAGTTGCCATTTATTCAGTATCTCAATGTAGTCCAATGGTTGCACCTTTGTAACATCCATCTATAAACAAAATAACACAATAAATCAAATAGCAGAAGACTACTGGTCATTAAAGTACTTTATAGAGCTTTTTAAGATGCTTAGAAAGCTATAGAAAGTGCTTCAATGACCAGTAGTCTTCTGTTATTTGATTTGTTGTGTTATTTTGTTTATAGATGAATGCTGCAAAGGTGCAACCATTGAACCACATTGAGATACTGAATAAATGGCGACTTGATGATAGAGTGAGGCAAATTGTACAAAACATAAGCTTGTATCGATTTTCTTCTAGAATATCTGCTATAAGATTAAATTCAGAACTTTTATCTTTTTTTTGTCAGTCGTATGAGACAATTGATTCTTCATTTCATATATTAGAAGAAAATTTATATTTAGAATTAGAATATATTTTTTTATTTGATTGGACTTCTCATTAACGGGGAAGCAGTCATTTCTAATGATATAAAAATAGAATCAGTATCCGATAGTTTACTAGGTATAGCTCCATCGAATAGGAGTGGTGATTTTTTTGTTGAGTCAATTAAAATAATTTGAGCAAGTACTATATGATTACTTTGACATTAGCAAATATGTCAGGACATATTTGTTGTATATATTAGGTTGTGTAATTGTCCCTGGGCTACCAAAATTGAAGGTGCCGGCATCTATCTAAGGTTCTTTAATGATATATCAAGTGTTGATACATTTGCATGGGGATCAGCCATGTTAGCTTTTCTCCATGTAGTTTTGCAAAATGTAAAGGAGAAGGGGAGAAGAAATATTTCAGGCAGCAACTTGATTCTTCAGGCATTATAGTAATTTTTAAAATTTTTTATTTATGATTTTTTCTATATTAAATTTTTTTTTCAAAGTCATAATATATATTTTTAGATTTTTGCTTTGGAACGTATTCCCACGCTTGCTACCTATTTTTCGGTGTATTTGAATAAGAATTTTTAGAACTCCTTCCCCCTTGTAAGAGGCTGGTCGGATATAATTTCAAGAAGATTCAGGGACAACATGAATCAAATGACTTTACTGGTAAATAGCGATCAGGTATGAATTTTCTTTCATATATTTAATGGTGTGCATGTGGCTGATAGATATATATTAAATCATGACTAAAAACTTTTTATTAATTGTGCAGGTGGAGGTTTCATGGAAGCCATATGCTCATGTTCAAGATATACTTCCTGAAATGGCTGAACAATTAAAATTATGCACAGCTAGGGTACATTTAATTTGCATGAACCGGGTTTGGCTCTGACTCGCACATGTGTCAACAACAATTGAGCTACACGCCTGTACAGTCCAAGCCGAGGAAAATCAAGACAAAACAGAAGACGAGGAAGGGAGAACGAAAAGAGTGATTTAGGTACTATATAGACTATATAACTGTATGAAACGAGGTTCGAGATTCTTTGGTGCATAGGCCTTCTCCGCATGCTAGTCTTTCCCTGCCTGCTAGCCCTTTTGCATTTTCTAACTCATTTGCACCTGTCAGCTATTCACCTATGCCCATTCATGAGGAGTTGTAGGAGGAGCAAGCACATGGGAGCTCTCTGCCTGCCACTACCTACCACCACATCCATGAAAATGTGGAGGAGCAAGCATGGAACGAGGTTCGAGATTCTTTGGTGCTTAGGCCCTCTAAGCCTGTCGGTCCTTCCTCGCCTGCCAGTCATTCACCTATACCCATTCTTGAGGAGTTGCAGGAGGAGCAAGCACATAGGACCTCTCTGCCTACCACTGCCTCCTTCCACATCCATGAAAATATGGAGGAGCAAGCAGGTGGATTTTCAAGAAGGTCGAGGCGGGTTAGGAGAACATTTGAATTCTTGAGAGCACCGTACATGTTTTCGAAATCTTTTTTGCGTATTATAAGAAAAGGTAAGCGTCCTTGCTTATTTTTAATTTTTTTTGTTGGATTTTTTTAACACAAAGTACTAGTACTGAGGGGCAATGAGTGACTATTTCTAATTTGTTTGTTTACGTTTCTAATTTTGTTTTATTTGCTATTGATGTTGATTCAGATAGTGGAGGTAGCCAATAGGCCAGATTGGATTGTAGGGTCTTCTATTTTTTTTTTATTTGTAGATTTGTTAACACAAAGAATCAATACTTTATATTTTTTTCTTTACTTATTCTCCTTCAATTTTTTGTGTTGGATTTGTTAAAACAAAAAATCAGTACTTTATGTTTCTTCACTTGCTACTCTCTTTAATTGTACTTATAAATGTAACTAAGGTATTATTATAAAAAAAGAAAAAAGACTTATTGTAACTGAGGCATTATTTTAAAAAGTATTATAAGTTGTAAATAGAAATATATATAATTAACATAGTATTTTTTTAACAAATATATATATATATATAATAGCGTTTGTAATTTTTTGTGAAAAAAACAATCAAAATCAATAAGACACTACTTGCATATGTCTTATCACGCATCAAACTAATTTAGTTTTACCCCTTTTAACAGACATTTATTCCTCGGCTCCCCATTTCTCCTATTCACTGTCTTTATCTACCTTTACTTTTCTAACCATTGTCCTTAATTGTTACTCTTCCTTTTCATTATACTTATCAAACACTGATTCCTAATTTCGTCTATTAATGGCCAACCAATGCTTCTACTGCCATCAAGAAACCATTCAATACACACGCACACAACAATCCCATTAATATTAATCGTAGTCCTATAATTCCTTAGTTTAAAATAAGACTCAATAAACTAAAGTTATAACGTAAACTAATCAAACCCACACAAATTGAACAATTTAAAAAAATATCATAATTAGAGAAAAAAATGGAAAAAAATAGAAAAATGAAAAAAAAAAACACCTAGAACATAACCAACATCAGGGAAATGGAAAAAAGAAGAAAAAAAAACCATTAATAAGAACGCACAAACAAGAATATAATCAGTTGGCAAAAAAAAAAAGAAATCAAATACCAAAAACAAATAACAAACCCAGAGGAGGAATGATACCTGTCTCGAGCGGCAATGGAAGCTATCATTGCACAGTCACTCCAAGAGGAGGAAGAAGAAAAGAACGACGACACTGAAGGGGTGGGGAAAGCGGAGGCTCGATCGGTGATGAGAGTTTCTTAATGGAGGAATATGGTTTTGAGGGGGTGGGAAAACTGGGCGGGGTTCTTCAAAGTCAAAAGGGGGTGGGGAAAGTGAAGGGTGGGGATGCCTAAATTATATATATAGACAAATATATCGATGAAAATTGAGATGTCCGAAGACGTTGCAATTATAAAAAAATTGGGACGAAAAATTTTCTATCCCAACTCCGTCATTAATTTTAAACGTGTAGAAAAAATATTGCGATTCCATTGAGGTTTGAATTGGAGAAGAGCTATAAAGAATACGTTTGTCACTTTAACCCATGGCTATTTCTTGAGATAGTATTGACTTTCAATTATATATTACGTATTTTAATGTAATTATTAAGTATAGTAAAAAAGGGAAGAAGATTTGTGTTTTCGGATACGAATCCTAGATCTTTTGAAGATTATAGCAAGTGTGTTAGCCACTTAACTAGTGACTACTTCTTGTTAATTGATTGCATTATAATTTTTACGAAGTCTATTTTATGTACAAATGGAGGAAAAAAATGTGTTTTTATCGAGGTTTTAACCCAAGACCTTAAGAGGCTATGGAAAGTGCTTGGGCCATTTAACCAGTGGCTACTTCTTGTTAATTGATTGCATTGTAATTTTTACAAAGTCTATTTTATATATTAAGAAAAGAAAAAATGAAGGAAAAAAATATATTTTCATTGAGGTCTAAACCCAAGACCTTAGGAGGCTATAAAAAATGCTTTAGCCACTTAACCAATGACTATTTTTTGTTAATTGATTGCATTATTTCTTGTTAATTGATTGCATTGTAATTTCTACGAAGTCTATTTTATGCACTAAGAAAAGAAAAAATGGAGGAAAAAAATATATTTTCATTGAGGTTTGAACGCAAGAACTTAAAAGGCTATGGAAAGTGATTTAACCACTTGAACAATGGCTACTTCTTATTAATTAGTTGCATTGTAATTTCTATGCAATCTTTTTTATGTATTACGAAAAGGAAAATTAAGTCAGAATAAAAATATGTTTTCATTAACGTTAGAACCCTCAAAAAGCTATAGAATAGACATAAAGTAGATGTGCAGATTGTTTTGAAATTTTATTTATTTTTTCAACTAAGGTAAAAAGGTTTGTGGTTTGGGTTTTCAAATGTCTCTTTTATTTTTCCCCCCATAAAATGGGATTTCATCAATATTTTATTGGTTTGTAAAGAAAAGAAATATAGAAAGTTTGCTTCTTCTTTTTATTATCTTATTATTTTTTCTTTCTTTGGCTTGTATGGATTTGTTTCTACTTCTCTGTATTGTAAGAATTGACATCATGGATGACATGTATTTATGGCATAGCTAAAAAGGATTTTAAAATATTTTTTTTAATAATATTGAATATAATTTTTTTTGGTCAAATATAATTGATTTTACAATACTGGGTGAAAGATACAAATTATTTGTGATGGGCGATGCTGTACATCGGAATGAAATCAGAGACTTCAAATCCAAATTGCTTCTTCTCCTCTTTTTCAACAATATATCTTTGAAAAGTCCACTTTCTTCGGAAGTCAGAATTATGGAGCAATATTTAAGCCTCTCACTGAAATCAATGTGAAAACGAGAAGAAAAAAGACAAGCCAAGTCCTCAAAAGTAAATACAATTAATAAGATTAGAATAAACACGAAAACTAAACCAATTAAGTTCGTAAGTTGGTGGAAAATATACAACTATCATATTCATTGAAGCATGTGGGGAGAGTAGAATCCAAAGGACTACAGATTACATAATCACCAGACAAAAATGTCACATTCGATATTGTTAGGAGGAGTTTTTCCTTCAGTGTATTGAATTTGAATATAAAATGCTAGATGATTTATTATTCCTATTATTATAAAAAATATTTATATAAAATTTTGAATAAGAAAATTTCAAATTCATACAAGTATTCTATTTTGCATCAAATGGGATAAAATTATTATTTTTGATATTAAGAAATTATACGCTTTAATTTGCATAAATTACTTCTTAACTAATATTATTTAGTCTGACAATAAAAAAAAAAAATTAACTATGAAGAGAACATTCCAATAGTGCATGTGAGCATGACTAGTGGACGAGGTTGTACTCTTGGGTGTGGAGGTCCATGTTTTTCTTACCCCAGCCCTAGTGTGTTTGTTTTTACCGGAGCACATCTAACATAAAATTTTTTCTTTTTTTTTATTATAATTATAAAATTTGAACATCATAAAAAATATTCTATTAATATTATATAGACAAATTTTGATGAAAATAATATTTTTCTAGGTGAATTTTTTTATTTATCATGTTATCTTACATTATTTTATTTTATTAAATAGTATAAATTTTTTTTATTTTTATATAAACAAATAATTTTTTTATAAAAAATATCTTCCTACAAAATAAACCACATTAAACTCAATAGTAATTTTCTAAAAACTATATGATAAATGATAATGCTACACCATGTATTTGTGTTGGTTGTAATTTGTAAATAATCATATCATATAGATTCCTATACTTGAATCATTTGTATGCTTTATTAATGAACTTTAGAGTAAAAAATTCATATAAAGCAAAAATTTATATTAAAATGAATTGCGGTGAGGGCTTCATATGTTGGTATACCTAATTCATATTTCTTACGCAGAAGCTAATATTGTATTAGAAAAAAGGAAAATGAAGATGAGAAATTAACATAAGGTATTTCCTGCTGGCTGCTGCCAAGTATAGATATGAAGAAGCATTTTTTTAAGTAAAAATACACCTTATTCATATGTAATATAACCTTCGTTTTAATTTATCTATTCGTAACTAAAAGTGTGATAGATATTTGATATATTGGAAGGCTTGTTAAAACTAATTTACATTAATGTACAATTTGCTGAAAAAATTGATTTCCATCAATTTTATCACACATTATAGGAGAACCTAGATAATTCCCAAACTTAGCAACCAATTTAACTTCAAAAGTGCCTCCCAAGAATCTGTTGATTTGATGAGGAGTATTTGGACTAAAATACAACGCATATTTGTTGTTATTGACAATTTGACCAGAGCATTGATCGTAAATTTGCAAAGCTTGTTGGATTTAATGACACCCTTGAGCAGAAGGTTTAGAAAAGAAAAGGGTATTAAGTCATCAGCATACATGAGATGTGCAAACATGAGATGCGCAATAGGGGAGCTCTTCTGGATATCTTGATGCCATTTACTGTTGTGACATATTTCATTATCATTGTAACCCACAAAGAAAGGAACCTTAGGCGTTGAAGAACACGATGAAGGAACTCCCATGACAGAGTATCATAAGCCTTTCTGATATTCACCTTTAAGTTTTCCCAAAAAGTTTTCTTTCATTTAC
>JANHAO010030409.1:0-10152 GCA_026873985.1 Saraca asoca | reverse complement strand
GGATTAGTAACAATATTAAAAATTAATTCTTTTATTCATTGTTTAGTTCACATGGAAGGAACTTGTTACCATTTTTTACCCCAAACCAATTTCATTCATCTGAACCTTACCCCCTAGGGATTTTGTATCCCTTACCTAGCGAAAACAAAAGAAAGACTCCTCTTTCCCTCACTTTTTTGTGAAGATGTAGGTCAATTTTGAAGAAGTGTGAAGAAGCATGTCAATTTTATAATAATTTTTAAAATTTAATTACAACCTTTTTAGATAATAATATAGTTTTGTTATTTTTTAGCGTCGTTGTTGAGATAGCAAAGATAAAGCTAAACTATCTAAGCTTATAGCTAAGGTGATTCTGTCAAACCTCAGAAACTAGTGGTTTATTTTAGTGCGTTCACAATAAGAAATGGGGGTTGGATATTAACTAATCAGAAATAGAAATTAAATTAATAGAAATAGCATAAGCAAAATAAAAGTAAGGAAATAGGGAAATCTAACGGAGGAAAGCCTCAATGCAAGGGACTCTTGCAATCAATTCAGTGACTAATGATTAACACTAATATTTCACTCTCTCATTAACCACTTAGCTAAGAAACTAATTAATTTTTGTTAATTTTTTCCTAAATTGGTCAACCAAACCCAACACTTGATTAACTTTTATTGCTAAATTAGTTAAAACCCAAAACCTCAACCAATTTACTAATAGCATTAAGACCTAAAAATATCAATACTAATTAACCAATTTACCCCAGCAACAAAACAATTAATTGCCTTCAATTATCTAAGAAAATTGATTTACCCCAATAACAAATCAAAATCCTATTACTACTACAACCAAACAAGCATAAACAAACAAATTGCTTATAGATATTTAGTTAGTAGTAAATCACAATAAACAATTAATTAATAGACCCTATTAACTAATCATTCAAAGCAATTATTAGCATAAAAAGAGAGAATCAAGATAATCATACTGGGAATAAATTGACAATAAAAGTGAGTCTTACGACTAACAAGAGAATTGATGTAGAATTTCTTTTAGATTGAAATGAAAGTTTAGCTGCACATTAATATAAAAATAAAAGTAAAAATAAAGAAGAAGAGAAAACCTAATTAGGGTTGGAGTTTTTACCTTAACAGAGCTCTTCCTCTTCAAATAAGTAGAGAAAAAAATAAAATGATCTAAAAGTTGTTACAATTGTGACTTAATTAAGCTTTTATAGGAGCTCACTATATTGACTGTACTTAGACTATTGATTAGGGTTGGAAGGAGGCTTAATTGGATATGGGTCCCTTCATATAAAATGTAGCTTTGTCTCTTAGGAGTCCAATGACCTTGACCTTACATAAAAATTCAATTCCTAACTCAAGTTATGAGCCAAAATCGAAACATTTTTTTTAGAACAGTTTAACTTATAATAGAATTTAACATTTAAGTCCACAACCTTGTAACTTATTGAAAACGGTGTAGTTTAACCTTAAGTCCTCATGAAAGTCATGAGAATGGATTGGAGCTATCCTATGGGCTTGGGTTAGCATTGAAATAAGAAATGAAGCTCCATTTATGATGAAAAATATTGAACTGATTCCAAGTCGCAAGACAACACTTTATTTCAGATTCTGAGCTTTATTTGATATCTAAAACGGTTGAATTGCTCTTTGGACTATTCATAACATTTTTAGAGCTTTCCCTTATCTTTTTAAAAATATAAGAATCACCTAAAATGAAAGTTTAGAACTCTAGATATATCAAAAAAATCTGAAATAATATAAAATATGACCAAACTATCGAATCAATTTAATTAATTATAAAAACTTAGCAAATCACAAAATCAATTATAAGTATCCAATTAAATACATAAACATGACAAAAAGATAAATATAAGAGAGATATAAAATATGTATAAATTATATTCATCAATAATTTTTTTTAAAGTAATTAGTTATCTTTTATTTGTCTACACAAATTAATCACATACAAAAAAAAAGAATCATAAATAGTATGATTTTATTTCTTTACTAAACTAAACAACTTAACAAAATAATAGATTTCATTTCTCTTTTTCATTTCACAAATTGAATTAGATGTCCCCTAAAAGTAAAGTAACTAAGTTGGTGAGTGTTTTTAATTTTTAGAAAATATTTAAAAATTTAAGAATATGCGTAATTAAAATAATATTAAAAGGATGCCAGAATATAAAACCTTAGAAAGTGTGTTACCTTTGCATTTTGCAAGTAACTGAGTTAGCACAGGGTCAGACAAATAGAGATTCAAAACACGTGTTTGCTTAAGAGATGCAGATGCACTATAGTAACATACACCAGGGGCAGAGAATCTCAACAGAAGGACATTGAGATACGAATTACAATTCTCGTCCCTATTCCTCTCTCCCTATCAAGAGTTATAGATAATTCCAAAACAAAGCTTAAAAGGATTCGCACCAGAAAAGGTTTCTTCAAATTTCTATCCTTTTTATCTCCATCTCTCAATCTTTTGTCTCTTGCTATATCCATATCCACAATCACAATAAAACTACACTTGAGATTACACACTCAATATTCATATATTTTCAATCCGAAGTTCTTTTTGCGGACGCTGGGAGTTTTAGAAATTCAAAAAGGGTTTCAGAGTTGGTGAAGATTGAAGAATGGGGACTAGTGCTTCGAAGGATACGGATGGCGGGTCAAATGGAAGCGACGGAGAAAGTGAGAGACTTGAACAAGCGGGTGGGCAGCTCTATGTCTCACTGAAGATGGAGAATCCCAAGCTCACTGGGGACCTTGTGCCTCATGTCTATGGGTCTGTTCCACTTGTGGGTTCATGGGACCCTTCGAAAGCTGTGAGTTTGGTTGATATCCATGTCTGCATTTTTATTTTGATGAGTGTTAATTGCTGTTATTTTAATGAATGGTGATTTTTGATATTCTGAGTCGGTCTGGTTTCTGATTGTTTTGGTTTTTTGGTTCGGAATCAGCTTTCTATGGAACGAGAATCAGCTTCAATGTGGGAGTTGAGCTTTGTTGTTCCACCTAATCATGGTAATGTTTTTCAGTTGCCTTCTTGTTATCAATATTTTATTTGTTTTCTTCTTCTGTACTCTGTGATTGTGTGGTTCCAGCTGTTAGTTCAGAAGTTATAATTTACCTTTCTGTCTCAAACATTCTCAAAGCACCCAATCCAGTCAAACGCACTCAATAAAACAGTACACAGTGTCTGAACTTCATAGGTAAGCAAACAGAAGTAAATAATACGAAGTTCTACTTTGAGCTGTAGCACTATTAGCTTCACAATGTACAGAGTGTCTGGTATTTAAGTTGTCTTGAATTTTTATAATAGTAAAGTTTAGATTAGGCATGATGTTATTTATAATTATCTGAGCAAAGATGTGTCACTTCATTGAACTTGATATATTTATTGCCTTGGGGATTTTCAGAAACCTTAGATTTCAAATTCCTCTTGAAGTCTAAGTACATCAATGCACCTTGCATTGTTGAGGATGGTCCAAACCGACTACTCATTGGGGGAGCATTGCAGGAGGATGCTCGGCTTGCATTGTTTAAGCTTGATAATGATGAAGTTCTTGAGTGTACAGTTTTTATCAAAGCAGACAGGGTTTCTCCCTTTGATCTTGCAGCCAGTTGGCGGGCGTATAAGGAGAATTTTCGTCCTTCAGCTGTACGTGGGATTCCTGATGTCAGCATAAATTCAGAGCCTCAAACAGGTAGCGAGGTGAGACTCAACTACCAGTTTCATTCATTTTTTCTTTGGCCACTTTTTGATTGCCATGGATGACATTAATAAATCTGGTGCCTGTTGTTTCAAGATTCAAATATGTAGCAGTATAAAAGAAAAACAGAAATCCTCTTCCTGATGACCACTTTCATTTTTCTTTACATCTATGAGCTATAACAATTGTTAACTAATATCTGACTAAGATTTCTAGTAATCCAGTGTTTCTAATTTTCTGCTTCCTTGTAAGTTGTTGCACAAAATGTTACTCTAGTTGCAAGTCTTAACACATACGAGTCAGAAACTGTTGTGTATATATGCAGAATGTCTTGAGCTTGACAACGTGTGCTGTACTGTTTAATGTGGACCTGTTTGGTATGCAATATATTAGGGTTTTTGCAAAATCAAATTTGTTTCAACCAATGGGCATAATGATAGTCCAAGTGATTTCTTCTTTTCGTTGTTTTATAGGTAATTCAATCAGGAGTTTTCTTTATTTCTACCATTTTGAGCTGTTTTTTTATATCATTTTTCTTAGTTGTGTGAGGAATTATTATGGTTTTTTCTTGCTATACTGTAAAATGGATTATTGAAAGGCTTAAGTGATTACTCTGGTAAATCATTTGTATGTCCCGTACATTAGCTTTTCAAATGCCACAATTTGACCAACCCTGGTGTACCTTCATTGACAGCCTCCATATACCACTGTCTTCTCTTATCCCCCATGCATACTTGTGATTGATATCTTGTGGAAAAGATCTTATAAAAAATGCATATGTTATGGAAAACAGTCGTTGGTGTACCATTACTAAGGATTTTCACTTTAATTTTTTATTGATTCAGAATGGCCCTTCCGTGGGGTTGGAACTTGATCTTGAACATTATGTTGTCCCAGCTCCCTCAACTTCTGCAAATTCAGCTCTTGTTTATGCAGCTAACATGACAGAGAATCCCAGCTCTCTAAGTGATGGATCTGGCAGCACTTTGACTTACATCAGGGATGGTAGTTTTTCTAATGATCGACCTGCAACTGTAAAGGTTTAACTTCATAATCACCTTTCAAATTTATTATAATACTTCTAAATAGATTTTGAAATCTCTGCATTGCATTGTAGTGAGAATGACCAACAAAGCAGTGTAAGGATCTCTTGACATTGTTTGAATGAGTTCATTGTGCCTATTTTCATCTTGTTCTGATTTGTTCTTCTTGAAGCTTTATTTTCACTATTAAGTATATTTTATCAATGACTGTTATTGGTTCTATATAATTGAATCCGTTTGTTCAACATATCAGATTAGATATTCCAACTCCTTGCAGGTGGCTATAGTAATTAAAATCCATCATATAGAATTTACATCCTCCTATACACAGGCTGAATACAAGGCAAAACTTTACTGCTAGAAGCTACAAGGAGTAACATATAAAGAAGCCAATAGGCTTCGCAGTCTCTTGATACTGCATTATATCACATCTATTTGTCTAATAGGTTATGCTGATGTTCCAACTAGGAGATGGAGGTTATCATTCCAGATCCTTCAAAGGTGTATCAAGGTTCTGGAATGGTTGAATCTAAGTCAGTGGGAACATTTTCACCCTTACAAAAGCAAGAGAGTCAGAGGGGACTTTTTGTTGATAGGGGTGTTGGCTCTCCTCGCCTTGTAAAATCCTCTAGTTCATGTATTTTTACCACAAATCTTAGTTTGGACACTAATACCAAGGTTTGTATAAATGGTTTCCATTTCTTGTTTGTTACTCAAACCTAATACTAGTGGACTAACTTATCTTGTGTCAATGAGGTTGTTAACAAATAATTGTTTTTGTTGCTGTTTTCAAAATGCTAGAATTCAATGCCAGCAGCTGCTGGAGCTGTTGCAGCTGCTGCTGTGGCTGATCAGATGCTGGGACCTAAGGAGGATAGACATTTGGCAATTATCCTGGTATTGTTCTGAATAATTTGTCATGAATTTTTGCGTCTTTTGTAATTTTTTTTTCTTTATTTTCTTGCTGCTGTTCAGTTTGAGTTTTAGTTGTAAATTAATTGAGATCCAAATATCCAAATATATCCTGAAAAAACGTGTCCATCTGTTAAAATTAATTTATGTGGAATATTTCTAACAAGCTGTGTTTACATTAGGTGGGTTTGCCAGCACGAGGTAAAACTTTTACAGCAGCTAAACTTACAAGATATCTACGTTGGTTAGGTCATGATACCAAACACTTCAATGTTGGGAAGGTTGTTGACATTCTTAACATAGTCTTATAATTGGCAGAATCATATCATATATTATGGTTAACACACTTTCCATTTTTTGTCACAGTATCGTCGCCTCAAGCACGGAGTTAATCAGGTAAAGTCATTATATATATATGAAGTTTGATGCAATTACTTAAGAGGCAGATTTTGTCTTCTGAAGAATTAATGACTATCTTTGAGATGGTTGATTAACTTATTTAGATTAGGTCTGATACCAGTAGACCCCTTTGAAATTTATTTTTGGGCCAAAGCAACAGTTGCATTACTTTTTGAAAACCACAAAATTCTTCAGTTTTTTACTTTTTACACAGCTGTGTCCTTTGGGAGTTAAACGAGTAATATCCAGGGTTGGACTCTCATATTGGATTATGATGATATAATGGGTGTGCTTTTTCGATCAGAAAAAAGAGAAGATATGATGGGTATGTGGGGATATACGAACTATGAAGAAGATGGTGGATGGTTTGGTCAAAATATGCTGATTAGTGATTGTGTGGTCTTCAGAATAGTGTTCCGAAAGAGGAAGCATAAACATTATTTCCTAGGGGATGTTAGACATGCTGTTTCCTGATTGTTCCTATCCCTAAGGGCAATGACAAGAATTGCCCAATGAATCCGAGTCTTGGGTGTCAACTCTATTTGTGTCTTCTATAGTAGCTGTGATTTTTATCAAATTTTTAATCGACTGTTTGAGTTCTCCATGGCAGAAAATGGAATTTGGACTCCAATAATCAACATTTTAATTTATAAGTGCTTCCTAAGTTTAGAGAAGTATAGAATGATTTGCATTTGAATGAGCTATTATTTTAATAACTCCAACACACTTCTTGACCTGAAGGGCCACTGGGTTTGAATTCTGGAGAGTGCGTAGACATATTCTCATATTGACCTTTGCCAAATTTAACACAAATGGGTACTGAAATTTTTAATTATAAGATGGAGGGTGGCAAGCATTCAATTTTAAATCACTTGGTTGAAGAGGCTGTGCTACCAGATCAGTGATCCCTTTGACCTATATGCTTAGGGTGTTATGCTTAAGAAAAAATTTATAATGCTGACATTAGTAATGCTTTAATATGATGCTCTTGTCCTTGGAGGGGCATAAAATTTTCAATCTTGCTACATAATGATGCGGCATATGATATGCTTTTGTAATCTTAGTCCTTGTCCTTTTCCTTTTATAATATTGACTAAGCATCCATTTTTCCGAATGATTTACAGCATGCCATATTCCTTTATGCAGTCTGCTGATTTTTTTCGAGCTGACAATCCTGAAGGCATTGAGGCTCGCAATGAGGTAGTTTTCCCTTTTTTTTGGCAAATAATTTGTTGCTCTGAGCAGATTAAATTTGCAAAATTTAAAAACTATTGACTGCATACAATTAGGTTATAATTGTGTTATTCTTAGTTGAAATTATGTTTGTGCTTCTATGATATGGTAAATCTTAGTTAATTTTCAATATATGATTTCTTATAACATTTGCTTTTACTGAAATTTCTTCTAAATTGTTTGGTCAGCAAGACTCATTTGTTAAAATCATGACAAATGGCCTGGATATATGAATGAGAACAATTTAGATAGAAACTAGTACTTTAAAAAATTCCATAACCTTACAAGAAGACCTTCATCACAGGTTTAATTCTGAATCTTTGTACCTAATAATGTAATTGAATAGAAATTATTTATATTGTTTGAATATTTGATTTAAAAGTTAAAAGTGACACCTAAGCACAACATGAGGCAAAAACTCAACAATGAAGGGAAAGCTGACAGTGGGAGACTTGTTGGCATAGTTTAACGTCTTGGCCTATGGTCTAAGGGTGATTTTCAAATGCAAAATGACTTGACTAATATCTTTTGTACAATGGCCACCAATTCTAACTAGGAAAAGTAAGAAAAAGAATCAATAAATTGCACTGGCAAACATTGGCCTGTTATAATATTGTTACCATTTAACGTGGTTCTAATTATAATATTTGGTTATCGTGAATGATTCTGATAATGTTAACGCCATGTTGACCTTTTTCTGTGTACATAGTTTTAATATATCACGTGCCACTAGGTAGCAGCACTGGCATTTGAAGATATGATATCTTGGATGCAAGAAGGTGGCCAGGTAAGTTAATTCTTGTTTTCTTATTTATTTTTATGAATTCTTTCCTGGTCTCTCCCATCATTTTTAATTTGAAATTAGGTTGGGATATTTGATGCCACAAACAGTACCAAGAATCGAAGGAACATGCTAATGAAATTGGCAGAGGGGAGGTGCAAGGTAGCATAGTCTTAGATGGGCATTATCAAGTATATGATATGAAACTGATAATTAATCTTGTAGTCTTCTGACGCATTTATGTGCTTATTGCAGATTATCTTTCTGGAAACAATATGCAATGATGTTAATATAATTGAAAGAAATATACGTCTTAAAATTCAGCAAAGTCCTGACTATGCTGAAGAGTAATGTTTCCTTCTAAAACTAGTGTCATCTTATTTTGATGGCTGTGAATACAGTGCACATGTAATTTATTTTTACTTCCATTTTGCAGGCCAGATTTTGAGGCTGGATTGCAAGACTTCAAAAACCGTCTAGCCAATTATGAGAAGGTAGGTCTTTCAAATGTGTACTTCTACTGTTTCTATGTGATCTTTTGCCTTAAATGTTGTTTGATGTCATATTACCAGGTTTATGAACCAGTAGAAGAAGGGTCTTACATAAAAATGATTGATATGGTCAGTGGACATGGTGGGCAAATACAAGTAAGTATAAACTTCACTTCTTTATGTGATGGACAGAAGAACCCTTTTATGGAGATGAATCAGGAGGTCATCTAGTATTACAGATTACATGTAACCATATGTTTCAGTAGGGTGATAATTAATGATGACTAAGGAATGAAGAAACGTGAAACAAGAAGTCCTTGATGTGATTAATATAAGTTGTCTTGGTAATTGCACATTATGCTGAAATGTTTCATTTTAGGAGCTGAGCATATTAATATGATGTCTTTCTCACCTACATAACCACTCACATATATTATGTAAGATCATGAGTAGGTTGGCCTGCATCAGATTGAGAGTCAGTGGATTAGAACCAAATTTAAAACTTGGTAGTTGTCTTAGCATCCAGTGTTTTTTTTTCTTTTTTGAGGATTAGCATAGATAAAAATGTGAAGTGAGTTGAAATGCGTTGCTGGAAATTCCATTACTTATTCATAAACATTGTAAATTCCAGGGTCACACCTGTTAACTTATAAAGAAAGCAGTTATTTCTATCAATTAACCTACTACTCTTATTTTGTTATTTTCTTTCTTTAATTCTTTTTCTGAGTATTTATTAACTAGTAAAGTGTGATTTCATAATAATTGAATAATGTGCATGCTGTAGAATATTTTTCCTAACCCTGGATGCTACTGTGCTTGTTTCTCTTTGGGCCACATACTGCTTATTTAAGTTATAGGTGCATCAGCAATATCTTTTCAAAATTGTATTATGTTATTTATTGATATGTTGTGTCAAAGGACCACTTAATCTAAAAGCTTCATCAATTAGGAAATGGTCTAAGATTTTCTTTCCAACTTTATCATGCCTTTTCATGCGAAAGTCCACTAGGCTTAAAATTTGGACAAATTTAAAGATTACAACTCTGACACTCTCCCCTCATGATAAAACCTGCTGGACTTGACATGTGGACACTTTATAATTATCATGTGTTGCAGTCTTCAAGATAATTGCCACCTTATACAGAAGCTTTGTTGAAAGACTGAGTTCAGCAAGACTTGATACACAATGTACAAGTTTATAACTATGATATTGGATATTTAATGCTATAGACCAAACTTCAAGTATAATACTGAATGTGACAAAGAATTGAACTCTAGACCACTTAGCCAGGTTAAATACTCAAAGAACTTCGGTTATAATTATTAGGGCTCATAATGTGGGGAATAAAAATGTTGCATCACCATATACTTTTTTTAGAAAAGTTTTACAAGCCAAAGTACAGCTGTTCAAAGTGATTTCCTTTTATTGAAATTCTTGAATTGTGGTTTTTTTCTCCCTTTTTTTTGTTTGGGGGGGGGGGGGGGGGTTGATTTTCCGCAATTGTGTTTTTTTTTCCCTTTAGCCCCTCTCCATATGGTTTTGGGGGGGATTTTTATTTTTGTTTTGC
>JANHAO010030408.1:0-10157 GCA_026873985.1 Saraca asoca | reverse complement strand
CCCATTGTGAGACTGCTTGAGGTGAGAAGGAACTGCAGAGGAAGATCCTAGTTGATTTTGTAATGCAGGCTGTAAGTATATCATCATGGCTACTACAGGTCAATCTTTAATCATCTTACTTCAGTATTCTAAATTTCATGCATCCCGATTAGTTAATCTATTTGATTATTCTTACATTTTTAACATAGGGAAGGGTAGGTAAATGTCTTCCTACGTTTTATAGAAACTAAAATTTTCTGAAAAATTTTATACATAATTTTTTATTAACCAAACTATCTGGAGTCCTAGTTCGATAGAGGTAAGGTAAAGCTACCCCGAGTAGCTTCACTTTTACAATGGAATTGCAAGGTTTCAAACGAAGTTTTTAGTACTGCGCCTCCATTTCGAACTGTCTTCGTCTAGGCCTGACCAAATAAAATAAGCTAAATACTTGTATAGTTGTGCATCACAAGAGTATTGTAAATACCAAGACTTTAAATTTGTCATATTATGAGGTACACCAAGTCAATTCTTTCATTTGCATTGTCTTGTCTTCCCCCAATACCACAATCACTAAGTCATAAAAAAAGGTGTGACTTGCATTTTAATTGTATAAATCACATCTTGTCCCTGCGCGTGAGAATTAAATTATTTCTATTTTTTAATATTGATACTAATTCAATTTGAATTGTGTCATGGATATAAATATAAAATTTGTTAATATTATCTTTTTCTATTATTTTAGAGATTATATATATATATCACTTTAAAAAACTTGTATGATTACATCATTTTCTTTTTCAAATTTTATATCAATTATCTCTACTAAATTGTGTTCAATCATTTCACATAGTAACTGGCTTTTAATAAAAAGTGATATAGTAAAATATAATTATTTTTTATATAATTGATACTATTTAAAAACTTTATTAATTCTTGTGAATTTATCTTAAAATGAGATAAAAAAGAAATCAAAATAATATTCCTTTAATTTTTTATTTTTTGTTTAAAGTAAATATATAAGGATTAAGGATGCTAATAAATAGTCTCAATTTTAGGGAAAAAATAACTGCATTTTACTAATTTACCCATTTAAAGTAATTAAATTAGTGTATAGAATGGTTAAGAATTTATTATAATTATAAGGAAAAAATTAGGAAAAAGATAATAAATGCATTCTTAAATTTTTAAAGCAACATATAAAAATAAACAAAATAAATTCTCTAAAACAACATATAAAAAATGAAGAGAAAAATACATTTTACCAACTTTTAGTATAATCATGGTTTTAATTTATCTACATGTGGTTTAAAGTATAAAAAAAAAGAATAATGTATGGTTTGCACCATTAATACTTTATCCACTTATTTTAATTTTCTATTTAAATCTAATAAATTTTTTTACATGATAGTTATGTGCTTGTCTTCCTTCTTTTATTAAAATGAAATTGAGTTCCCAAAACATGATTTATGTCATCTTTTCCTCCATTTCTTTCTGAATCTTAAGCTCTAACGCCTTAATATATATCACATATGTGATTTTCATTCAACATTAATTTCAATGAAAAGTAAAAACCATTCCTATTACAATCTAACTATAGAAGATAAAAATCATTACTAATACAATCTAAATTTAATTAGCAAATTCCAAATAACCACTACAAATATAATGCATGTTCCAACAAGAAAATATATGAGCATTCGCTTTTTCTTACTAAATTTGTCTTCTAATTAAATCCCAATGCTAAACAAGTTTCACTTCCATTAATTCAATCTTCTATATTCTATAGTTGGATTATATTAGGAATGTTTTTTACCTTATTTTGAAACCAACATTAAATGAAAATTCAAAGATGTAATATGATATTGAGATTTTAGGATTTAAGATTTGAAAAAAATGAAAGAAGAGATGGCAAGAGTTATTTTTAAGAACTAGATTTTAATTAGTTGAATGGAAGAAAGAAAAATGAGCATGTGATTGATATGTGATATAATTTATTATATTTAAATAAAAAATTAATATAATAAATAAAATGTTAACGATATAAGTTAATGTAATATAAATTAAAATTATACTATATATGTGAGATAATGTGCATTTTTCTTAAAAATGAATCACGGGAGATGTTGAAAAGGCGTAGTTCAAATTTTGATAGTAAGGAGTGTCTTTCGAGAAGGTGATGAGACACAAAGCAAACCTATTAATTGCCCTAAGGAGCCTCCATTTTCATAACCTCTTAAATGAGATCATCTACACATTCATGATGACCAAGAGGCACCACCCCTATTAATGCATTAATTCCATGTTGCTAATATCAAATTGTACTAATTGGACTTTGGCACTCCATTGAAAGAGTTGGTGTGTGTTTTACGTAGAAAGAGGCATAGATGCTTGTGTAATTAGAAAGTTTTGACTCAGTTTTAAACTTTGGTTTCACGCTTGGGGAAGCAAACCCTAGGTCAAGCAACAGACAAAAATGGTTCCAACCGAGGGCTTGATTTTGGGGACCTTCACTGAATTTGGAGTCCCAAGTTTGCCCATTTGACTCTATCAACTCTCGTCATTAATTAATGGTACGGCACTTGCCATCCAACCGGTAGACATTTTTGGCAAATTTTAAGTATCATTATTTGTGAGAAAATCTATATACTATTATAATTAGATTAAGTGTTGGGGTGTTGGAGCAAATTTATGTAGACCAAATTTTGAGTTCCATTGTTGAAACCTTTTTTGGTGTTACTAAAAGCAAGATATGTTGAGAAATTCCATACTTTTGCATTTCCAATGAACTTCAAAAATTGAGGAATTTGCCTTTCAATAGTGTTATTACCAAAACACCCATATTTACCCCTCAAATCATTAAACAATTAAGTCCACTACTGCAAATCCATGCATTTATGATATGTTTTGCAAATACGCGTAATATGAAAGTCGGCTATATATTGAAGCTTTATTTATTCATAAATCAAGGTTTAAATATATAAAATGAAATTAATATCAAGTTCATTTAGAAGCCTATTTCTTGTCCCTTCAGGGACATCAGATAAAATTAAAAAAAAAAAAAAGAAGAAGTTTATTTCTCATAAGTATTCACCTTGTTTGTTTTCCCTGTGAAAAAAAAACCTGAATTTCTCTTTATACACATGTATCTCTTAGATGCATGTCGAAAAATGGAGTATAAGACCTAAACTAGCAACTTATTCTCTCTTATTATTAATAATAAAGGCACTCCATATTTTTGGAAGAAAGAAAGAGGTAGAAATATGATATGAGATTTACACATTCTTACGTGTAATAATACTTACAAACACTAGTTTCCTGATGATGTTTATTTTTCTCCATTTTTGTGATATTTATCTATATTTATTCGCATTGTATAAGTGCATAGTTGCTTATATATGTGATTTAGTTATGTGCTATATGTTTATTATTTATGGTTGTTTTGATGTATTATATATTGTAAATGTTATTTGTCATTTTTAAAACTTAGATAATATATGATTAATTAATTAATTTATTTTTTGATGATAAGAAATTAAGCATTACACCCTTCAACAATTGAGTTGTTAGACTGTAAAATATTAGTATACCTTCATTTGTTACTTAAGTTAAAAAAAGCCACGGGGATTTCTGTTATTCTTAAACATGCATTCACAACCTCAAATAGAGGCACTAATCAAAAGAAAAGAGGCTTCTCTCCTCACACATCCAATATTTGAAAAATAAATGCTAGTTTATAATGCAGTTTTACTCTAAATTAAAATCCTATTAATTAAAAAACCAGAACAACCTAAACCATAGCAATATTTTTACCAAGAGAAGTTAGAATTTAAGTACTCTTCTAGGGAAGAAGGCTCAAAAAAGGTCAAATAGCCTGAAACACACGATATTGACAGTTGAGTATGATAAACATATTAGATATATTGGTGACAGTAAACAAATGGTTTTAGTTAGAATTAATATAATGTTCCAGCAAGGGCATGCAAGCGGTCCCCTCAACCATATTAGACTTTAATCACACGTCCGCTTGTTGTTTTCTGAAATTTGACATTTAACATTATCCCAATATTAAAATCCTTCAACCTGACAAAATCAGTGGAATAGAAGCTCTGGGAATGGAATAGAAACGGGATTTTCGGATTCTGAGAAACCTGCAAATCAATAATTTAATCCTAAGTGGGTGTGACTGGAATTTGAGGCTTGAATATAAATTTGAGCTTTGTTTTGGAATCTGGTTCTGGTCCACGTTTCCAAATCATATTTCAAAGTTTCAAACACTATGACCATATTAAATTAATGTTTACTTGGAACTCTGCTTTGTCTTGGCTTGTAGTTGATAGACCAAAACTTTCATGAGATTAATATGTTAAAAGGGTATTTAAATATGGGCTCATAATCCCCACTAGCTGCTAATTTAGTGGCTTACTGAGATTCCACTTTTTGTCTTATGAACAAATAACAAATTATAGTTAATTAAGGTAAAAGTAAGATATAAAATAATGTTATAGTTCTATTTCATACTATAATTTATTCGTTTATACATGATATCGTTCAAAGCAAATTGAATTCATCTGTTTTATATGGAAATGAAATCTGGTCCTCAATTATTTTCACACATGTTACATTAAATTCAATGGACTTACTTGTTTCAGAATGGATCCTAAACTAAGTCATATATATGTACACGTCAGAAAATAGTGATGAGATAAAATATGAGCAAAACCGCAACTAACACTTTTTTAAGAAATAAGTACTGAGCTCTGAAAAATCTATTCTTGTGACTAATTAATTGGGTTTTCTTGGTATTTGTTCAGAACTTTATTAAGAGCTTTGCCATTAGCTTCTTATGTAAACGCGATCCTCGCAAAACACACACTCCTTTAAAAGTCACCAGGAAAGGCGGCTGATCCTTCGGAGGCAGACCCCTTCGCAGGAAGCATATAATGCCTTCAAATTAAGTGAACTTCACTCTCAACTTGCTCTACTTTGTCTTCAAAAACTCTTCTTATTTTCTGTTAACTTCTTTTAGGGTTTGCTTTCAAAGCTTCCGCTTTCTGGTTTCTGGCTTGGTTGTACTTTGCCAGAAACTTCAACCAGTAAAAAGGTGGTGTACTTTTTTACTTTAAGATCTTTAAGGACAAAGGGATCAGTATTTTTCCCATATTGAAGAGTTTGGGGTTTAGAGAATTAGAAGATTAGGTTAAGATATGGAGGAGAGAAATGACAGTACTGAGAAGCTTGATGAAGTCATGCTACCTGGATTTAGGTTTCATCCAACTGATGAGGAACTTGTTGGGTTTTATCTTAAGAGAAAGATTCAGCAAAGGCCTCTCTCTATTGAGCTTATCAAGCAGCTTGATATCTACAAATATGATCCATGGGATCTTCCAAGTAAGACACTCTTCAAATATTTAAGCCCGCTATCTTTCTTTTTCTCTATCTGTTCATCATCTATAATCAAGTAACATTACACTCACTCATTTTCTTTCACAAACGATCATTCATTGCACAATTAATAGAAACTAATTTAATCTGATCTCATTTATTCATTGACCTTAGGGCCTAAATTCTGCCGATTGCCCAAATAAGTGCACCGAGTAAGTGTAGTTATCATTTTCTTTTTCTCATGGTAGCTAACAAGTTAATTGTATGCTTATGATGTGGTACAGAGTTGGCTACTACAGGAGAGAAAGAGTGGTACTTCTATTGTCCAAGGGACAGGAAATACAGAAACAGTGCAAGGCCTAATAGGGTAACCGGAGCTGGGTTTTGGAAAGCCACAGGGACCGACAGACCTATTTACTCTTCTGAGGGTTGTAAGTGTATTGGCTTGAAGAAATCCCTAGTTTTCTACAAAGGTAGAGCTGCCAAAGGGGTCAAAACTGACTGGATGATGCATGAGTTCAGGCTACCTTCCCTGACAGACCCATCATCACCAAAGAAGTACATACAAAAGAGCATTCCTGCCAACGTAAGATAAACTTCCTCAAAACTTCATAAATATTGCTCAAAATTTTATGTTAAATTTATGAAAGAATGATGTGTGCTTAAACCATGATGTGCACAACACTCATGCACAACGAATTTAAACAAATGGGTTCGTTTAAATCATATTGTAACACATATAGAGTTGAATGACAGTTTGTAAAACAAAATAAATATACTGCATTACTCATATTCTTATACGCTGACTTTAGGTTTCTTGCTAAATGCAGGACTCCTGGGCAATATGCAGGATATTCAAGAAAACTAACTCCACAACACACAGAGCTCTTTCTCACTCTTGGGTCTCTCCTTTACCCGAAACGAGCACTTCATCAGACCATCATTTTCTGACCAAAGATGAAGAAACTACTCAGTTTTTTTCAGATATGTCCAAGAAAACTAGCTTAATCAGCCACTTCTCCACTAACAACACCGACTCACAACACTTGGCCAATACAAACACTCTTTATCCTCTAGATGTTGGCTCTTTCAAACCCATCATCAATCCATTGCTTTACAAACCCTTTGATCAAGCGACCATCTCAAATGGAGACCTTTTGAATAGCTTAATCTTTCCATCACATCCCAATAATATTGAAACTTCCACTAATAATAACTCTAAATCTTCAATGGACGTTTCTTCAATGTTGCTAAACATGTCATCTTCCGTGCTTGGAGATTTTGCTAAGTCCTCAGAGGCTACAAACCCTTTTAATGGATTGCAAGAACATTTTAACGGTTACCAAATTCCTTTACTACGTGATCAAATGCAAGGGACAATGGGAAATCAAGAACATAATGTATTGGTGAAGATTCCTAACAATGGAAATGTGCCACGTGTTGATGAGCAAGAGTTGGAGCCACTAAGATCTTTTGGATTCCCACTCAGCGTGCCTTTGAATAATATTGGCGAAGCATGGAAGTCAAATCTGCTTTGGGATACTTCATCCTGTCCTTGTGATGTGCCTTCAAGTTATTCCACGACTAAGTGCTATACTTAGTGAAGTTTATACACATTAAAAAGCTGCCTACACAATACTTATCCTCACCCTTGCATGTATAACAAGAATGTGAAGATTACTATTGTGTACGTAGCCTAACTTTTATACATAGTAGAAGTCATTGTTTTCTAGATAGCTTCTAGTTGGTAGTGGGTCTGACTTTTTACTTATTATTAGGATTATTTTTTTCAGTTGGATTTACATTAGCATGTAGGCTCCTTTTGCTAGGACTCTGAACTTTTTGTGACTCAGACAAAAATGTTTGTTGAATACTAGAAATTTCGCAGAAAAATTAACAAGTTTCAAAAAGTGACATGAAACATCAGATATGATGATATTAGTAAAATGTCTCACATTTTCTGCATCATATGTTAAGTGGTGATGGTTTTTTGTAGCGGAAAATGTCGTATAAGATAAGGATATGATCACTTGATTGTTGTGATTTGAAAATAGAAGGATTTGATTATAATAATAAAAGAAAAATATAATCACCTCTTTTTGAGTTTTAATAAAATTATATAGACATTCGTTTTAGTTTTAAAATTCACATAGATCTCCCTTAAAATATAAGAAAATCTAGATAAACCTTCCTTAAAACATAAAAAAAAATATTATACTTAAATCTAAATTTAAAGTTTTCATCAATGAAATAATAATAAAAGATAATATCGATTCAAATCAAATAATATAAGATATTCTAAGTATTTTTTGATCAAAGATATGCTTTAATTAAATTTTAATGACAAAAAAGTATTACATTTAAATCAAAATTTAGCTTTTTTATTAGTCATATTTTAGTCATTTCAACTTAATCAAATTATACTTTTGATTATAAAACACTTAGGATATCTCATATTTTTAAATTTAAATTGTATATTTATTTTTTTCTCACCATTTTTCAATGAAAAATTTAAATATAAATTTAAATGATGCATTTTTTAAGTTTCAATGAAGATGTGAGTAAGTTTTAAAATTAAAGGAGTGGTTTGTATAATTTTATCAAAATTCAAAGGAAGTTAAAGTATTTTTCTTTGATAATTAAAATCAGGACTAAAAGTGTAATGTTCCTTTAAAAAAAAAAAAGTGACCAAATTTGCAACTAAGCCGCTATGCCCTATATATTAAACCATATTATGCAAAAACTTGTGTGCACTTTAGAAAAAGAGCGAGAAAAACAGGGGAAATGTAGAGGAGAAAGAGAAAAATAACTTTTTCAGGTATTTAGGTGTTGTTCTAATAAATTAAATTTTAGAGCCTCTGTATATCTAATATATCACTGATCCCAATCACAAAGAAATATTTTATTTCACTGCATCAAGCAATTTATACAAGAGACAAACAACATATATATTTTGATTATACACATAAGTAAAGATTTAATTTATAAACAATGAGAGCATACATCCTAAAGTTTATGTGAAAACATCAATTATAAATATCTATAATTGATTATTTAAAAATATAAATACATATCGTGAGATATAAAGTGTCTATTTATGTTATTCTTATTTATGTTCAACAAGTTTTCAGGTCCAAATCATCGAATCAATTGTTCAAACTTAAGGTCAGCGAAGAAACTTTCCTTTCATTTTAGCGACCAACTTGTCATGAGAAGGCAGTGTATCTTTCATTAAAGGATATTCCTTCAAAGCATCAACCCACTTGAAAAAATTGGGATTGGTCTCTGATCCAATAAACTCTATGCCAAAGGCCTCGTGAGCAGCTTTATAGTTGCAAGCATTTGTACCCACAACAATGTCAAGAAGTCCCATGGTGTCACCATTGAAGAAAGGGAATTGATGGGGAAAGTTTTTCTTGATGCCTTCTTCAAACACCCTTATCATCTCATTCATGTTTTCTATCGCTTTCTTCCTCTCTTCCCCTTTTGATCGGATGATAGGGTAGATAGCTGGCTTGATCTGATATGACAAAATAAAGTTTTTTTGTTTTTTTGTTACTATAATGTTTTCATTTTAGTTGTCATGAACTTTAATCGAACTCAACTCAAATTGACATGATTTGTATATAGACCTTTCTACCTTGCACTATCCAATAAGCTATATGGTTTAATCTAAATCATTCAAATATTGATGAATAATAATAATCGTTTATTTAATGCAACTTAAAACTTACTCATGTGGGAATTAACTAGAAAAAAATTTAGATATAAATGTCACAAATTCAATATTTAAGTCATGACAAGAGGAAGTTCCTGGTCATATTGTTATAAAGCCTAAAGAGATGAAGATTTTTTACTTGGACAAACTCGAAAGGGGAAGTTTCATTAAAAACATTGTTAGAGGATCAGAATCATTTCCTTCTAATTTGATCATTTAGTGTTGAATTAATTTGTGAAATTCTACACAGAATTCTGAATCTCATTTTATCCTCAAATTTTGTATTTATCTCTCTTCAATAACAAAAATAAAAGAAGAAAGTCAATATTAATGTGTGTGTATATATATATTATTTAAAAAACATGTTGTACCATGCAGCACGTTGCACAATAGACTCACCCCTTTTAAATTTTAAAACTGATTTTCATGAATTAAATCTTTTTTTATAATAAAGGTTTCTGAACTTTATCAATAATTCCTTCAATTGGCTAATCTAAGTAAATTTATCTACACCGTTTTAGTAAATTTATAAAAATTTTAATCTGTTTACAACTTATCAAATTTGAATTCAAGACAATAAAAAGAATGAACAAATAAGATCACTTAATATTTGAGTCAACATTTGTTGATTAATTTTTACAAGAATTCATTTGACCCTGAATTAAATTTATTATTTTGATAGTTATAAAGGAAGAGATAAACTATATGATACTTACTTTTTGATCATAATAATTGATCCAGAAACGGACTTTGGCTTTTTGATAAGGATCTTCAGGCAGCAGCTTGGGATAGTAATTCCAAGTCTCATCAATGTATTCAAGAATTACAAGCGACTCCGCAATTGGCTTGCCGTTGTGCACAAGCACAGGAACCCTTTTGTGGACAGCATTGTACTTGAGGAGTAACTGGCTCTTGTTTGTTAAATCTTCCTCCACGTATTTGTAGGGTATGCCCTTAAGTTTAAGGGCTAGTGCAACCCTGGTATAGTAGGTGTAAGAATAATTTTGTGGACTAACATAAATCATGTTTTCATAATTAAAATACAGATTTAATATTTAAGTTAATTATGAGTGTT
>JANHAO010030407.1:0-10184 GCA_026873985.1 Saraca asoca | reverse complement strand
AAAAGATAGACAAAAACCACAAGTTAATGACTAATTAAGAGGTAAAATCAAGTATTTTTATAGGTACATTTTCTACTTATCACCAGGCACATGCACAAAATACCCAAAAGCAAGAAGAGGTCATAGCGCAACTCCAACAACTTCGAGAAGAAGCCTAGAGAGAAGTCCATGACGACCACGACAGCCAGCGACTAGGGAGCTTGCAACGTGCAAAAAACTCTACCCCCCTGTGTGAAAGCCAGCATCCAGCAATGGACGAGGTTCTCCTACGGCTAAAGTTGCTTGAAGAGCGCCCACAGCCTCAAAATAGTCGGACGCATCATGAGGAGACCTCGCCATTCTCTATGGAGATTGAGAAGCAACCTCTCTCGCAGAAAATGAAGGTGCCCGCCATTTCACTATATAAGGGGAACAGTGACCGAAACGATCACCTGGACATGTTCAACACTCAAATGGACCTCCAGACGATCGAACCCCTGATGAAGTACCATGTCTTTCCTGCCACTTTAGGGGCAGCACCTCGAGCCTGGCTCAGACGCCTCCCCGTATGCAGTATTGGCAGTTGGGAGGATTGTCAGAAGAAATTTGTTGACCAGCATCGAGCGCTGAAGAAATAGATCGAGCGCTGAAGAAATAGCTCATACCTCCCTGCCATCTTGCAATGATCTTCCAGCATAAGGACGAGTTACTCAAAGATTACATGGCCTGGTTCGGACACGAGGCCAACTCCATGGAAAAACCATTGGGGGAAAGCATTTTGACAGCCATCTTAGCGGGACTTCGCAAAGACGGCAAACTATACAGAAGCCTCTACAAGTCCCTCACTTGAGATTTCACTGAATTCTATGATCGAGCGACCAAACAAATAAGGTGGGAAGAAACCTTCGAAATGGAGGAACCCAAGCATAAAGTAGGCCAAAGTGGTCCTACCGTGAGCAAAAAGAGGAGTAACGAGAGTTTTGACAACCCCACTCCTCATCTCGTGAAGAAGAAAAAACCTCAGCGGCCCAGAGACCACTTTGAGAGCTACAGTATCTTGACAGATGCACAGGACAAAATCTTCACCGTAGAAAGGCATAACTAGGACTTCGAAAAACCTCGACCGATGAGGATACCCTCCAAGTCCAGGGATCAGAACAGATTTTGTGCTTATCACCACGAGGCTGGGCACACCACCTCAGAGTGCCATGCTCTGAAAAATGCCATCGAACGCCTCATCAGAAAGGGTCGCTTACAGGATTATGTAGTAGGATCATCTGGGCAGCATGCTCAATAGGCCCAGCGAGTAGTCACCCAGGAGACTGAGCCCTCCATCAGAACCATATTTTGATCTTTTGCTAATTTGTACCAGTTATGGTATTTTGAAATTAATGTAAGTTGCCGATTGGCCAAACACCATTGAGATAAAGTTTTCTCTCTACCTTTGCATTCTCGCTACAGCAAATGGTTCTCACCTCGCTACAGCATTCTCGCTACAGCGAACGGTCTTCACCTCGCTACAGCATTCTTGCTACAATGAATGGTTCTCACCTCGCTACAGCAAATGATTTTCACCTTGCTACAGCAGCCATATTCTCTACAGCGAATGGTTCTCTCCTCGCTACAGTACAAACAAAACAAAACAGAGGGTCAGATGACTTTTGAGCCCACCTCGCAAGCATGAAGATCAAAAACTCAGTGAATGGTTTTCACCTCGCTGTTATTAAAATGATATTGTTACCACCCGCAGCTCTCATGCCAGTGAGTTTTTTGTAGTTCTTGCTCAAATAATTTCCCATAGCTCATATGGACGTATCTCTCATCTCTCAAATAAAATCTCTTAGGCACAAATTACTTGTAACCTCACTCACGGCGGATTGAGCAGATCAAAAAAATAAAGCACAGTCGATTGGCCAAAAAGAGAAGTTCTCATTAATTATCACAAGTTTACATACAACAATACATGAAGCATTTGCTACATACATCCGAAAGGAGAAAAACCCATTCCAAGAAACCTCGACAAGTGAGGTGAGGGTTCAACAGGGAGAAAGGCCAGTCTCTAAGCTTGCTCCTGGCAACAGAGCAGCAGCCTATAGTCCCTCCTACGTATTCCTCCGCTGGCGTGCCTGTCTGGGTTGGAACTAGAGCGTCCCCGGAACCAATAGGCCAGGTAGTAGAACTACCAGCGACGACTAAAGGAGGTGGCCAGAAGACATCGTGAAAGCCCCGCCAGGCCGATTCTGTGCCAAGGCCACATGCAACGAGCCATCCGTGTCTCCTACCACCATACAATAGGCCATCCAAGTCTCAGCAAGCTTTGCCAAAAGCCAAGACACCAAGAAGCTCCAGAAGTTCTTCAGTCTCCTCTATTAAATTTACGTAAGGCAAAAGAAAGAATAGCTCAGGCTATATATAGACCCGCTTAGCCCTTTAAAGAACCCAGAAAGAATCTGGCCAAATCTTCATCCAACGGCCCAACACGAGCGGCAGTGCCACGCCAACGGCCAAAAATGGCAAACAGGAGAAAGTATGGCCTAATGCAAAACGAAAAGACATTCAACATGACACTTCGGTCAAAGAAGGACACTAACTGAAGATACGAATCCAGCCTTGGAAACATGTAACTCCCGGTCCGCAAAGCACACCGAGAGTTGGGGGGCTCATGTTGTATACTAAAATTGGCCTCGCAAGAACGAGTCCCCAAGGAAACGAAGACCAGTCCCCGCGCCTTAGCGAGAAGCCTTCAGAAAGCTTCAAGTTATGGAAAATAGCCCAAAGGTGAGGCAGCGGACTCTGGGTCCTCGAATGAAGATCCTTCAACCGTTAGGAGCACATCAGCAAGCTCCTCCCTAGCAAGCTACACCTCGCTGCACAAATGTCCCAGCAAGGCACTTATAAAGAATAGCTCGCTGGCCCCTCTGTAAGCAGTACCGAGCTCACCTCCTCGGTGCCTCGCAAGGATCACAAAGTCTGAACTCTGGCACTGAGTCACTAATCCTCCGTATGGCCAAAATGACGTCAAGAAATGGTCACAAGCCTACAAGCCAGCCTAAGAAGCCCATCTCCACAGCCTATATGCCGCAAATAGCCAGATTATAGTGTTTTCACCATCTTTTCACATTTATTTGATGTGCTACAACTATAGCTAGCAATTAATGCATGTAACTACTCCTTCCTCTATAAATAGGATTACATTTTTAGCAAAAAGTGAAGAGCAATCTTGTAAGCAGAACTTCTACAAATTACTCAATATCAATAAAATCTCCATCGTGGACGTAAGGTCCGGTACCACCCGAATTTAGCCGAACCACGTTAAAAACCACTGCCTCTCTTCCTTCTGGCTCACCTTTTACAACACTTCAAAAGCAGGATTGATTCCTGAAACTCACATCCCATTGACTGAAATTTCGGTCCCTCGTATAAACTGAATTTCATCGTCAACATATGCTATATTGGGTAAAATCCTTGAAAAATGATTATGTATAAATTAATTATAATTAAGATTGTAATTATAAGATGATTTATGCATATATTTATATTTCTAAATATCCCTATTTATTAAATTATTGAGAAAGTAAGATATCAATACTTTATGAGAAAATCAGCATTTGTCATCTTACATTCTTTTAGAAGAATGTAATGATATCATACACTATAAATATGCTAATATCTAGAGTGGCGTTAGTGATCTTTAGACTTGAGATCAATATAGTACCTTATATATGGAGTCGTGTGTTTTGATATTATTCTAGGCTTGTACTCTTAAAGAGTATATATGAATAATCATTAGGTGCATCATGAAATGCGTAAAGGTAGTGATTGATCAAAAAAGAATTCATCCTCCTTGGTAACAAGGAAAGATATTCAAAACATGTCATGATACTTGTGCCATGATCAAAATCCTAGGCCTATGTATTGGTTTATACATAAAAGGAGTTTCATGTATAATCAATTGTGAGATAGCACATAGTCATCAAACGTGCACTTGTAATTAGACATTCATGTTAGGGTTGACACTTGAAGCATACCCTAAGTCCAATTTCAATACCAAGTGATTAAGGATTGAATTACACACTAACACCTAATCACGAAACATTTTCATTTCCACATATCTATTCCTAGTATTTGGGTGGTCTTGATTCTTTGCTAGAAGCCAATTATGATCTATGAATTTATTTGAACAATTTAGGGAAATTGTGTTTAAATTAAAAGAAGTTTTAATTCTATTAAGATTATAGAAGCTTGTAAATAAATTTATTGTCAACATGTATAGAAGCCTAATGGGTCACACACAGTAGAATCTCTTTGATCCAAAGTCAAAGGAAAAGTTAGAATGCAAAATATTTTGAATTCAAAAGTTGTATTAGTGAATATCTTAAAAATTTGAAATGAATAATTTAGTGTTAATTAGTCAATATCTTAATAATTCTAATAGAGATTACAATTATTAAATAGTAGCAAATATCCAATATTAATATTTGAATGTTATTATATTAACTCTAAATAAGATCATAAGTGGAAAAATGGTTCCTCACTTAGAAAGTTATTTTAATTAATAAATTAAAACACTTTGAGAATCATTACATGAGAGAGCTTATGAGTTTGGACTTAGAGCTTAGCCTTATTAGATATAAAAGAGGGCATACAAGTTTAATGAATTTAGACTCATCATAACCTAAACAAAGAGTATGGACTCCTTGGTCCAAGAAGGCAGCACTACCTATGCAACCCATCCACTTGATGAGTAGACAATGTAAGCAAGGGTGAAACTCTAGCTTCTATGTCACTCATGCTTACTCCTCACTATTATATCCCAATCTCTTCTATTTAAATATGAGACCTTTAAGTGAGAACATACATAAGACTTAACACCAATACAACCCTAACACATATGTTATGCACCTAAAATCTCTTAGTGTGATCCCACTTCTCATCTGCTCTATGCATTCAAACACCAACCCTTCTCGAGTGAATTTATGATTCCTTCAAGAGCTAGTACCTTTTAATCCAAGGAGTTGATCTTCTTACTCTGCTTGTTACATTAACATTGGTAGAGGCTTTAGATCAAATTGATTTATGTGGATCATCGTTGGTCTTGGAAATCAAATTTGAAAGAATTAACTAAAATTAATCCAGAAGATTTGATCATCAAGCTTGTTAGAGAGTTTGTGGGATTACTTGAAAATTAAATTCAAATTTGAAGACTAGGGATTCCAAGAATAACTCTTGAGAAGGTGTTTTGATACTAATCCTTATAAATTAATATGAAAAACAACATGATCTGGGCATAGAAAAAAACTTAAAAATTTTGCTGCACATATTTAATGCTTTTGATCAGTATACATGATGCTTTTTATCTCTTTTTGCCAGCAATAGGCTCATTTGCTTTCAAATTGCCATAGTCTTTTTTTTTAACAAGTTGTTGATAAGATTTTTAGAAAAATTAGTTAAAAATATTAGGATTAAAAGTAGTAATAATTTTGTCAGTTTAGGGATACTTGGATCCATTCTGAAATTTTAGAGCAAATAGTTAATTCAGAACATTAAATTGTTACAAACTTTCCATAAAGGTTATTTTGAAACTATAAGACTTCTTTAAGTCCCTACAAATTACTAGAAACATCCCTAGCCTAACTAGTTGTTATTTTCGAGTTCATGGATTCTTGCAATTTTCCATTCCCCCTCATGTAGCTTTCAAGGGATCAAATAATTAATTAATGTTTATTAAAAAATTTTGCAACATAACATTGTAATATCTTTCTATAGAGATTTAAGAACCTTGGTATTAGGAGTAATACAATTGACAAGATCAACGGTTGTGAATTAACATTATGCCTAATTCTATATCATATTGCATTATATGTAATATTGTTCATTATGTCTAATAATACATTCTTTACAGGGCAAGGGAGGTCAGTGTATATTTCTAAAATAAAAGGGGTTTGAGTGTAATATGTGAAAATTGATTCGTCCTAGGTAGACCTACAAGTTGCCTGAGAAACAGTAAAGGACCAGCTCGATGAGTGCTCAGATTGCTTTACTTTCAGTTTGTATCACGAAGTGACCTCCTCAGCTCGAGCTCGTACCTGACAGAGCGAGCTCGATCTCCTCATCTCGAAAGATGGGCACATCTCCAAGCTGAATGACCTGGCAAATGAAGAATGACTAGCGACCCAGGAGCTAGCTAGATGGAAGACCCATTCACACTCTTCCCAATGGACACGTCGGGCCCACTTACTAAAGGTAATCTATAGTAGCCGAACAATAGGATTTTGTCTGTCCATCCTGTGTTGAATAATAAAAGTTGATGTAACAAATTTACTGCATTTGCAATTATCTTTGTAACCTCTTCTCCTTTATAAATATGAGGAAGGAGCCTCTTGTAGAGAAAAGAGAATGGATCTAGGCCAAGACTCTGCTAAAAGAGAGAAAAGATAAATTGAGTGCTGTAACTCTGTAGAAACACATTCTGAATAACACATTACTATGGACGTAGGGTCTGGTTCTACCTGGATATGGCCAAACCACATTAAAAATCTTAAGTCTCCTACTACTTTTCCCTTCCTCTTTGTGTGTTTGCCAATTTGTTGTGTTTGAACCAGCTGACGATTAGAGATCTCGAAAGAATCCCCCCATTGGCCGGAGTTTAGCTAAATACTAAAATCTGACGTCAACAGACATGAAGTCTATATACATAAAAAATGGTTAAGTGATTAGCCAACAATCATCTTATACTGTTAGGGTGTAAAACATATCCTAAAATACTAAATAAGGCAATCGAGCAAGGTGGGGTCTCGGCTAAGGTCTTTGGCTATGCTAAGTTTGCCAGCTAAGGTCAATCCATCCTTCTATGACAAACTTGGATGGTAGTAGCCTACCATGCACACTAAATGCACAACAAGGAACACCTAGAGTTCTCCATAGTGAAGACCAGTAGTTCTCTGCAGTGAAGATAAGAATGAAATGGAAAGTAGGCCTAAAAGATCCAAAAGAAGTTGTTTAGGTTGTAAACCAGCCACAAGAGAACATCTCAAAAGAAGCCATAGACTGACCGTATCATTTGTAGGATCTGTAAATTGTTAAAAAAAAAAGTGATTCTAGATGATTTAATGAGTAAGATCTACTTTACCTCAAACTATAAACAACATATAATACTTATATAGATAAGTACAAAATCCAAATGCAATTGAAGCTAATTAGCACTTATAATTTTCATGGCACAAGCATGGAACAAAGTTGCATATATTTTGGCATATCATAACTATCAAGTCTCATCTTATCAGTGAAATTTCATCTTTATAGCCCCCATCATCCATACCCCACTCACTTCTAACCTTGTTCATCCATTTAGCATAGCAACTCTCCAGCCATTTGATCTTAGGCTATAAGATTTGCATTTGGGATATTGTGCACACTATTTTTTGCCCATAGGCCATGATTTCCTTACCTAATGACATAAGCAATTCAAATGGACATATGTTTCAAATTGCACAAGTCTCAAACCATACTAATATACATAGTTCATAGTAATGTTGTCCTCACCTGGCTTTTTTGTTATTTTTCATGTATTCCATATCATTTTTTAAAAATATTTCTTATAGAAATAATCATAGCATAATTACACAAATTCACTTGGGCCTTGTTGCCCTTTTTTGTATATTTTCACAAATTACACTTTGATCCCTAAAATTTTTGATAATTACAATGTAACCTAAACATTTTCCAGTAATTACAAAATAACACCAAGACATAAATTTATCATTTTAGCTCTGTATTTTCCAAAATTTTTGGGTTTGCCTAGAATTTTCCAAAATTCTCAATAAGTTCACAAAATCTATTCAAACAAACCCTTAAACATTTTCTATTATTTTAATTCCATTTTTCTGTGAATTCCCATGTTATTCTAGGGTTTCCAATCAAGTTACACTTATCAAATAATATTATGAAAAGAAGTTACATATTTGATTCTTCCTAGGTCACCTTTGAGCACAAAAGTCTCTTATGACTGTCTCTGCCATTTTTAGACCTAGTTCTTCATTTAAGGCTATTAAAAATAAGTTCATTATTATCTAGTGTCCATTTAGGCATACTTTCACAACTAGAAACATTACCTACACATTTCTTTCAATTTTAAACCATATGATTACTCTAACTTCATGTCATTGCCAAAAATATTGATTAACCTATGGTTAATTTCAATAGCAATTCTAGGTTATTCTAAGCAAGTTTAAACTTGATGTAGCTAAGAATTATCATCCCCTATATTTTTATTTCAAATCATACTCATCATTTTAGAGCATATTTGACCTGGATCCAATATATATACACACTAGCTTGTACCCTGTGTGAGATGTACAGATTTGATTAGTTTTATTTTATAAGAGTTTATGATGCAAATTTAGATTATAAATTATAATGTATTCAAATATAGGTAAACTATCATCATATTTTTACTTATAAGATGACTATATAATTGGAAATTATATTCATGTTAATTGTAAGGGAGTATTATATATATTTTTAATTTCATAAAGTTGTTACATTAATATTTCAAATTAATTAAATTTATCATTTGAATTTTTTCATCTTTCCAAAAATATTTTCTTGAAATACTTAGACGAATTTATTTATAAATTATTTTGTTTAAAAATTTAAATTAACTACTTTATGTCAGAAAATTTAATTATTCAATTAACGAGAGTTCATACATTGTCATAAATGATACATTATCTTAAAAAACAAACAAACATTTTGAAAATATTTTTTTATGAAGTTTCAGACATATTTTGAATTAAATTTGTGATAAGTACTTAAAAGCAATAAAATTTTCAAAATGGAAAGTATGAAATATCAAATTTAGTATTTGATACTTGAAGATAATATGAAAATTTAAAGAATATGAACTTTTAGATAAGCATTATTTATCAAATTAAAATTAAATATTAATCATTATACATTGATAAATATTTTATTGCAATTATATGTAAATTATTTAATATGGATAAAAGAGAAGATATTATGAATTAAAAGAAAATTAAAAAAATTCAAAATTTTTATCTACAATTTGAATTAGAGAAGAAAAGAAAAAGAAATAAAAAGAAAATTAAAATTTTTTCACTCTCCCTCTAGGGATGAGTAAAAGACACTTACTACATAGTGAGATTTGGGTAAGGGTGCCATGATTATTATAATATTAGGAAGATGTTATAAGGTATTTAGAAATTAAAGCAACACATAGATAAACTAGCTTTGGCTAAAACTTTACAATAGATGGGGTTTGGGGAGTTTTCTCATCATCAAAGTGTTAGATGTGCTTCAGCCAAAAGAGAGAAAATTTCAAGAAATTTTTCAGTGAAGAAACCCAGCTTGGCCGAAACTCATCTCCCAAGATTCGTTGGTTTGAGGCTTCAATATATCACATACATCAAATATAAAGTAAAAAGAAGCAAGACTAACCTTTAATCCAACTCCTTTTGTAGCGGAAACATCTGATTTCTCCGGTCACCTTAGGAGTCCACATGTCCTCCCTCCACCGGTATCCATGCCAGAGAAGAACACCCATGGCCTCCTCAGCTTCTCCACTTGTGCTAGCAAGTCTCTGGAAGCTGAAAGGACCAAAAGGAAGCCGAACGGTCACCAGATCTCAATCGGCCTTCTCTCCCTTCGCCTGTTCGGACCAGCCGAACCCATAGGAGAACATTTCTCCTTCTATGGCCGAACAACTTCAACCAAAGCTCAAGGGAAGAGTGTGGAGAGCTCACCGGAACCACTTTCGGCCTTCCTCCTCCGGTCCGGCACCGTCAAACCCGCCGAGGCAGCCACTCTCCTCTGATGTCTCTTCTTCTCCCCACGGGATCTCCACCAAGCCAGCCAAACATTTGGCCTAAAAGGGAAGACGAAGAGACACCCTAAAATGGCGTCATTTTGGCCGCACCATTAAGGCCCAAAACGACGTCGTTTCATGCAATAGGAAAATAATTTTTTGATTTGCAATTTAGTCCCTGTAGTTTCATAAACTACAATTTTGGCCCAAGTAATTCCACCAAATTACGATTTGGTCCCTGAACATCAATATGTCCAAACATTGGCCATATCATTCCCCGTAATGCATGTGACCTAATAGGCCCCCAAAATATTGGTAAAAGTCCAAAATGCCCTTCAAACCCTTTGAAGGCATATGAAATTAATCCAATTAATTTCCTGAT
>JANHAO010030406.1:0-10153 GCA_026873985.1 Saraca asoca | reverse complement strand
CAGGATGAAAGGTTAGTATCATTCTCTCTTGTATTTCTTTCTGTGAACCTCTACACAAAGGGAAATTCCGGGGAAGGGTTCGGCCTGTGTGGGTTCCTCTGTCTGAAAATTTTTAAAATTTCCCCTCTTTGGCCGGACCCGTTCTTACAGTATGCATGTTGATTAGATGGATGCATGCATGCGGTGCCTGAGAGTTGGTTGCATGCATGTTGAGTTATTGTCTGTTTTTGAGTATCGACGAGGGTGGCTAAGAAAGTTACTCCCCAAATGGCTTCTTATGGTTTCTACCTTGGAGTGTCAACAGGGTTAGTTAAGAAAGTTGTTCCCTGAACAACTCTTTATGATTTTGTCTGTGGAGCGTCAATAGGAGTGGCTAACAAAAGTTGCTCCCCAAACGGCTCTTTATGATTTTGTCTTCGGAGCATCAATGGGGGTGGCTAAAAAAGTTACTCCTCAGATGGCTCTTTATGGTTTTGTCTTTGGAGTGTCAATGGGGATGGTTAAGAAAGTTTCCTCCAGACGACTCTTTACGATTTTGTCTTTGGAGCATCAACGGGGGTGGCTAAGAAAGTTACTCCCTGGACAGCTCTTAAAGGTCCTCTTGTAAAAGGAGGTGAGCAGAAGTCCTACATTCCAAACTCAAGAAACTTTAGCTTCATTTTGTATAACATTTTGCCGAAATCTCATTCACACACAGTCGTGTCAATTTAAAGGAAAACTTGGTGCTTTTACTAACTTTCGAATGACATTATAGAATCACATGGTCGTGTTGAACACACAATTATGTCAATTTCATAACAAATACTTGCTTTTGCTTAGAGCCTTATTGTGGTTGTCGAGATCACTGTCTTGCAGGTTGCACCACATAATCTTTTAAGCAACCTTTCCTGATCAGATCTTTAATAGGATCTTTGAGTGCCTAACAATCCGAAGTGTTGTGCCTGACCTTATTGTGACAGGCACAAAACTTGCTTATGTCTCTGCACCAGTAGGGAATCCTTATAAGGCAAGGTCTCCTGAAATCTTCTTTATCCTTTTTCGTTGCAAATTTCCTATCCAAGGTGTCCGATAGGATGCAGTAGTTATTATAGCGATCCTGACATTGAGGTCACTTGGTCCTTACTTTTTTTACAGGTTGGTTATTGGAGTTGTCATTCAAACTTTTGATGCTTCTCTTACTTTGGATAAAGCTGTTCATTTCATCCTTTTGTTCAAACTTTTTTGTGCCAAAAGTCTCTTCTTACTTGATCTATTTAGCAGCTCGTTCATAAAACTCACTTAGATCGCTTACTAGAGATTAGTATGTGTTCTTATATAGCTTTCCATTCTTGTAGAGTCCCACTGAGATTGTTGTTAGGACACTCTCATTGGATGGATTCTCCACATTGTTGACCTCGTGCCTAAACTACATAATGTAGTTTTTCAGTGATTCATTCCTTCGCTGAAAGATTGTTGCGAGGTGGCAAGGTGATACGAGCTGCTTTCTCAGCGTTTTATATTGGCTGATTAATCTTTCTTGACATTCTTTCCAATGGTGAATACTGCGAGTTGGGAGGTTTTTGAACCACGATCGTGGTATGTCTCCTAGTGTAACTTGGAAGACTCGACATCTGACTAATGGGTTAGTAGTTTGAAGATCAATTTGTACATTGAATGCGTCTAGGTGGTCATGTGGATCACTATCCCTATTGTACTATGAGATCATGGGGATTTTGAATTTGTGAGGGAGCGGCTGCTTCTCTATCTCGCTAGCAAATGGAATGCTTTCCTTGTAGCGGTCTTGACTAATCCAAGCTTGATGGCACTCCTCTAATTATTTTACTCTCTGGAGCAATTCCTCAATCATTGGATCTTCAATTCATGGGTTGGAAGATTACTGACTCCTTCTGCCTTCCTAGTTATGGGAGTAACGACTTAAGGCCACATACCTTTGACCAGTTTTGTTCGAGTTTTTGACTTGACATGAGCCCCTGTACTGTTGATTATAATCACACTCACGAGCTTAATGGACCTTCGATCTTGTTCGCAAGCTGAATGAGTGAGCTGAATCAGCATGTTACAGGACTTTGATTAGTCTCTTCTTTCGAGCTCCTTCATATGGCCACTGAAGTGCTTCTTTGGATGTAGAGGCCTCGACCTACTTTTGTGTTCCTTGCAGTTGTACCTGTGTCAGCACTTTAACTACCTCAGTCAGCTCATTCAATGTATTCTCCAGTGTTTGCTAATATTGGTGCCATGTTTGCATTTCATCAATCTCAAGAACAATAACAGCAGGTGGGTAGTAGGTTGAGGGGGCAAGTCGACGATGGCTCCAGTAGCTGGAATGGCGGACATGCCTACTGCAGAGAGAATTGGTTCTTGCTCTTGTTCCATGTGACCTTTTGGTTGATAAGCCGGAGTGTTTGCACTTCTGGTGGTTCTTCTTATAGCCATAGTTGTATGGAAAGTTCACCAGATTATAGTTTAGGGCTCTCCTTCTAGCACCAAAATGTTGACGGTGAAATTTGATAAGCCCAAAGTCAGTAGCCAACCGTTAAGTTCTTAAAATCCCAAACTGCAAACCAATTGATAAAAGAGAGAGGGAGTTGGAAGAGCAGGGAGAACAAGGGAAGTTTTTAATATGGTTCAACTAAAGTTAGTGTTGACCCCTACGTCTATGGTAGTATTATTTCTGAGAATATGTTTACAGAGTATATTTTTCTTTATAATGATTCTGCCTGAAATTGCCCTCTTTTGTATAGTGATCTCAATCCCTATTTATAGTTGCAGGGGTGTTATAGTTGTAATCCAAAAAAGGAAAGAATAATAATAATTTAATTGCAAGTAGACTCTTACAAGTTGTTATCTACAAATTAGCCATGTAAGTTGGTCCAGTTCTTAAGTTTAACCAAAGTATACTTTCTAGAAGATAACTGTGGTGGCATATTTCGACCAGTGAGCTATAACTCATTCTCAACGAGCTGGAGCTACTACCTTGGCTTTGTCTTATGCTCTGAGTTCATGATTAACGATCTAGTGCCTTTACTCGGCGACCTCAATCTTGAGTAAGGCTTTATCCAATTGAATTCATTTATTGGACTTTTGCTAGCCCATGTGCATAAATCTCAAAATACCCACAATAATATTAACTACTAAAAAAAAACTCTAAACTAACTTAAATAATAAAAATCAGTTAAAATCACGTGCTCTAAATTATACAAAATTCATCTAAATCACCAGACAGAGCCCACCCTTAATATTTAGGGGCACATGTCTTAGTTTAAATTAGAATGCTAGAGGGATTTAAAGATATCAATTTATTCTTGTAGAGATTAACATGTTTTAACTTTAAGGCTGTGATTATTTTATTAAAAATATTTTTTGTTTAGGAAAATTTTATTTATTTGTATAAAAATAAAGCTAAAATATATTGAACTCTCCTATACTTTAAGTCATATGTATATAACCCTCTAATTTTTAAAAATGTGTGTCCCACCCCTTAACATTTTAATCGGTGTGCACTTTACTTACATTTGTCTATTTTTTATTCATAAAACTTATCAAAACACTCATGTGACTATTACATAACCATTAAAAATCTCTTTTTTTAAAAAAAATACAAAATAATTTATTATTTTCAATTTCAATCTAATCACAAAGTTTTATTTCAAATAGAGTCGTCTTTGATTTTTTAAATTTAATAACTTGATAAAGATGAAATATCACTTGTGCATTAGATTGGTGGATTGGTTTTCTTATAATTTTCAACATCTTCTAATGATTCTTTTACAAAATTTCTTTTTCCCTTTCTAAAAAAATTAGTATTGATTTATATTTTGTCTAAGGGAATGAAGGTTTTTAATGGTCAAGCAATTGTTTCATCAGGCTTATGGATGAAAAATAGAAAGATATGGGTAAAGTGCACATAAATTAACGTATAAGGGGTTAGATACATTTTTGTAAAGGTCATAAGTTATATGCATATAACCTAAAGCAGATGGAGGTTTGGTGTATTGGAACCTAAAAGTAAAGGACTTTTATGTCACTTATATGTCTTGTAATTAACAAAATAATGCATGATATTGTGGTAATGGGGAAAACAACAAATTCTATTTTAAAATAGTAGATATTATTTTCAACCATACTTTTTACATGTAGCATTACATAAATAAAATGGTTTTTAGAGTGAAATGCACCGCTCCTATAGTTTATCAATATTATGTAGACTTCTTATCTAATTTCTTATCCTATACATTAGTTCATTTAACAAAGAAATGTTAGGAATATTCCCTTATTTTATTCTTTTATACCTTTTACTATGATTTACTTTATAAATTAACTATAAAATGATTATATCACCAAATCTTCTTTCTCTATCACCCACCATCTCCTACATCTTCATATTCTTTCAACAAGCATCTTCATATCCTTTTAACAAGTTTCCTCCTTATTTCTTCTCACAAAAGTCTTAGATTTTTACTTGATGATCCGATCACACACTCATCCAATTTTTCCTCCTTTTGTTGCCTCTTTTGCTCTATACAAGGTTAAATGAAATGCAAAAAAATAACAAATCAAAATAGAAAAATTAAAAAAAAAAATGCCCATACAAATTTGAGCTATAATTTAGAAATACATAAATAGGAAAGTGAAAAAAAAAAAAGGATTCTGAGCAAGAAAAAGGAGAGAAGGTTCTAAGATATCAAGAGACCCTAATGATTTTAGAGAAGATGGAATTATGCATAAGAAAGGGGAGTGAATCGAAATCAAAGAGGAAGACATGCACCTTGCTGATTAATAAAGTGTTTTCATTGTTTTGCAATTCTGTGTATTATTTGTTGTCTTTGTTTTTTTTTTTTTTTTCAGTGAGAGATGGTGTTTGTTGTCTTTATTTATTGTCGACCCTAATGATGATGAACCATTTTGATGAGCCTGATGATTCAGACAATGACAACGATATTGGTGGAGAGTTTGGAGTTCCTATTTAAAAATTTAATATTATTGATCTAATTTTTATCATATGATTAATAATATCTAATTTTGATATGATAAATAATATTTATATAAAAATTCTCATTCTTTAAATTTTTACATTATTTTTAAATATCAAATACTAAATTTGATATTTCATAGTTTTCTTTTTTAAAATTTTTATCGTTTTTGAGTACTTATTACAATTTCAATTTGAAATTTCTTAAACTTCATAAAAATTATTTCTGAAATGTATTTTTTAAAAAGATAATATATTAGTTATGACAATGTAAGAACTCTTATTAATTAAATAATTAAATTTTTTAGCATAAAGTAGTTAATTTAAATTTTTAAGCAAAACAATTTATAAATAAATTCACCTAAATAATAATATATTAAGAAATATTTACAAAAAAAGAAAAAAAATTAAATGATAAATTTTGCTAATTTGAAATATTAATGTAATAACTTTATCAAAGTAAAAATATATATAATATTCTTTCACAATTAACATGAATTATACCAATTATATAATCATCTAATAAGTAAAAATATGATATTAAATGATAAATTTTGCTAATTTGAAATATTAATGTAATAACTTTATCAAATTAAAAAATATATATAATTTTCTTTCACAATTAACATGAATTATACCAATTATATAATCATCTAATAAGTAAAAATATGATGATGATTTGCCTATGTTTGAATACATTATAATTTATAATTTAAATTTGTATTAAAAATTATTATAAAATAAAATTAATTAAGCACTTGCATTGCACAAAGTGTAAGCTAGTTATAATAATAAAAAAGGAAGTTAAAAAAGGCATTATCAAAATTATGTAGTCAAATTTAGTGGAATTTTATTCATCAAATAGAAGTTAATGACGTAAGTGCAAGGTGAAATTAAATGTGGCACCTATTTTGATCTTAAGAAAGAACAATGTAGATTTTAGGAGAAAATACAGTTTACCTCTATAAAGTTTGCCTTCAAAAAACATTACTGTCATGACCCTTCCCAAGGCACGTGACCGGTGTAAAAAGCCACCTTAGTAATGACCTCCTACAAGCCTTGACATGCAATAACCCACAACTCTACCATAGTATACAGAAGTATTTATATTTATATATTTATAATCATATATATAGTTACATACTTTTAACATCCCTACTAGAAATCCGGTAGAATCTCCTTTCAATACATATCACCCAGGCACGTAGCCTTACTACAAAACTGGGGCTATATGCCCATCAACAACAATATCACAGTAGAATAAAATTTCACAAAGGCCCAGAATATAACATTCAATCCTACTGGGCAACCAAAATATAGTACATATGCAAATGACTCGCCTACCAACTGCCAGAATATACACCACATGTATACTTGAAGCCTCCACACGAAAGAGTAATACACTAAGTCATTGGGCGGGTCCTAGGTCAGAGTAAGAATGAGGAATAGTGGGTGTGCTATCGGGCTCTGAAAAATGTAAGAAGAGAAAAAGCTGAGACTCATGGAATCTCAGTGAGCAAATAATCCTATGTAACATTCAAAATATTTTCTTAACATAAAATGGTTCATAGATAATTAGTTTCTATTTGTTTCATATAAACATTTTGTTTAACATATAGGTATACATATATATTTTGGATCCAAGGGAAAGTCCAACAGTTAACCATCTTTTTCACAATTTTCCCCAAGTTTATCCAATTACACCAGTTTAGATCTCCCCCTTATTTCTCCAACAGGACATATAATCCTAAGTGCACTCAGGGGTTTTCTGCGATTTCGCCAATGGATCTAAAACTCAGCATAAGCATATCAATCAAAATTTTATTATACTGATCATACTTTCAAAACACATTTTCAGCATTAACATTAAATTACTAAATAACATAATATTTCAGTAGAAAAATCATTCAACTATTTAGACAATTTCTATTGAGACACATACGGCAAGATACATAAAATATCTTACTAGCAGTAGAAAACTCTTCATGCATGTAATACTCAGGATAAGTCATCTTCAAAAGTAATGTTAACAACAAAAAGCTTCCAAAAAAAAACACAGAATTATCTACTCACCTCTTTTTCTCTATCAACTCACCACACCACAACCAAACAACCAAAAGTTTAATCGAAATCCTAAGGCTCAGATACTGCTATGTTCAGCTACCCAACAAGAGAGTTTTCAGCCCCGGATATACCGGTGAAAAGCTCGATTGGAAGAATGGTAGTGCCGGCAACCCAAAGTAACTACCGATAGAAAGTTGCAAACAGGGGAGGAAGGAAGAAGTTGCAACTGGTCTGCCATCAACTTAACGCTAAAGAAAGGAAGCTTGCCAGTGGAATTCCCCAAGAAGTTTTTGGGTGTTCTGGTTCTAGCTGAAGGGTGGAGGAAAGGAGGATGAAACTCTAGGGAACTTTGGCATTCGAGAAAGGTAGTAAACTCCGGAATAAAGACGGATAGCAGCCGGGAAAGCAGAACAAGGTAATGCTGAGCCGATGTACAATGGTTGATCGGTGATGGCAGCGTGACAAAGAAAATGGTGAAGAAGAAGAAGCAAAATGGCCGAGAAATAGGAAGAAGTTTCAAGACACTGAGCTATAAGAAAGACTAGGAAGAGTGAATAAAAATCAACCAAATATATATATATATATTTTGAATTTTATACTTGGTCCCCCCAACTTTTAGCCGCCTCAACTAAGGCCCACCAAAAGTAAGATTTTTCAATTTTGACTCTCTCTTCATTTTATTTATAAATATTATTTTTATTTCATTCATTTTTATTTATTTAGGGTATTACAATTTCTCCCCCCATCAAAAGAATTCGTTCTCGAATTTTGAGGACATGGTCACATAGAATTAAATAGGATATCAATTGAAAACAAAGGTTTTGATTATAAAAGAATATTTCATACCGACAATTCATTCGAATAGTTGGGGGTACTTGTCTTTCATAGCCAATTCGAATTCCCACGTCATCTCTTCCATTCCATGGTTTTCCCACAGTACCTTCACCGATGGATATTCCTTGGAGCTGAGTTTTCTAACTTGGCGATCTACAATAGCAATCAGGCGTTCTTCGAAAGCAAGATGGTTATCCAATTTGGTCGAAAATTGTGAAAGAATATGTGATGGGTCTTGGATGTACTTCCTCAGCATTGACACATGAAAGACTGGGTGAATATTTCCCAATTTTGGGGGTAATTGCAACTTATAAGCCACAACACTAATTTTCCTTTCAATAGCGAATAAGCCTATGAATCGAGAACTTAACTTTCCCTTTTTACCAAATCTTAGTACCCCTTTTATGGGTGATACTTTCAAAAATGCTTGGTTACCCACCTAAAACTCCAACTCCCTTCGTTTTTTATCTGCGTAAGATTTTTGACAAGTTTGAGTGGTCAATAATTTCTCCCGGATGAACTTGACTTTCTCAATGGCATATTGTACTAGATCCGGACCTAATAGTCTCGTTTCTCCCATTTCAAACACCCAATTGGCATCCTACATTTCCTTCCGTACAATGCTTCAAATGGAGCCATTTGGATTGCTAAATGGTAACTATTATTATAGGCAAATTTAATCAATGGTAGATATCTATCCCAACTACCTTTGAATTCTAATACATAAGCTTGGAGCATATCTTCTAGCACTTGGATAGTTCTTTCGGATTGTCCATCTGTTTGGGGATGAAAGGCAGTACTGAAGTGGAGCTGTGACCCTAAGGCTTCTTGAAAAAACCTCCACAATTGAGCAATGAATTGCGTGCCTGGATCCAATATGATGGATAGTGGTACTCCATGGAAGGATACAATTTGATCTAGATATAATTGAGCACACTAAGAAGCCATATAGGTGGTCTTCACAGGCAAAAAATGAGCAATCTTTGTCAAGCGATCAACGATCACCCAAATCAAATCATAACCCTTGGGAGTCTTTGGCAGACCTGTTATGAAATCCATGGTCACCCTTTCCCACTTCCATTCGGGAATTTCTATATTTTGATGTAAACCAGCGAGCTTCTAGTGTTCAACTTTCACTTGTTGATAGGTAAGATATCGAGAAATGAATTCTACTATATCCCATTTCATGCCTTCCCATTAATAACCCATTTTAAGATCCTGATACATTTTATTAGTACCCGAATGCATGGTATAGGAAGACAAGTGAGCCATGTGCATAAGTTGGTGTCGTAATTTAGATTCTTTGAGCACCCAAATGCGACCGTGAAAAGTTAAGGCCCCTTTGTTATTCCTTGACAAACCACATTCAAGTTCTCTCTCCATCTTGTCTAGCAACTTACTCAAATTCTGATCTTGGCCTTGTGCGACAATGATCTGCTCAATTAAGGAAAACTGTACTTGCACATGAGCCAAAAATATTTCTGGTTCTGTTACCTGGAATTGGACTCCGCTAGCCTCCACCTCATTTATCTCTCGAAAGATAGGTCTCCTATGGACCTCTATATGAAATCAGACTACCCGTAGATTTCCTACTTAAAGCATCAGCCACTACATTGGCCTTGCCTGGGTGGTATAGAATAAAATAGTCGTAATCCTTTACCAATTCCATCCACCAACGTTGCCTTAAATTGAAATCTTTTTGCTTGAATATGTACTTCAAGCTTTTATGATTTGTATGAATCTCGTATTTCTTGCCATACAAGTAATAGCGCCAAATTTTCAAGGCAAAAACTACTGCGAGCATCTCTAAATCATGGGTGGGGTAATTCTACTCATGCCTTTTGAGCTGCCTTGATGCATACACAATAACTCTACCCTGCTGCATCAAAACACATCCAAGGCCAATCGTAGAGGCATCACAATAGACGGTGTAACCAACGCCACTGATGGGTAAGGCTAGGACTGGAGCTGTGGTCAAGCATTTTTTCAGTCGTTGGAAACTAGCTTCACAAGCGTCTGACCACTCAAACTTAGCATTTTTCTGAGTTAGCCTAGTTAAAGGAGTAGAGATGCAGGAAAAGTCTTTTACAAAACGACGATAGTATCCAACTAAACCTAAGAAATTGCGAATCTCTATTATCGAAGTGGGCCTAGGCCAGTTTTGTACTACTTCCACCTTTTTTGGATCTACACTTATGCCTTCCTTTGAAATTATATGCCCTAAGAATGCTACACTTGTAAGCCAAAACTCGCATTTTGAAAATTTGGCATAAAGTTGGTGCTCCC
>JANHAO010030405.1:0-10155 GCA_026873985.1 Saraca asoca | reverse complement strand
GTAGGGTCTTTATTTTTTTCATTCTTTCCTTGAGAAGTTGATAATAAAATATGTAGAATTTCTATTGGAGATATGAACTCTAGTTGTTGCTTGTTAATGCAACTGGGGAGATGCTCTGGGAAGAAACCATGCTGTTCATTTTTATTGTTTTATGGAGCTTGTTTTCGCACTTTCTATCATGGAAAAGTCACAGCTTAAATGCAAGGCAGATTCTTTGTTACAACTGTTATGCTATGTAGTTTCGGTTTAATCCTATAAATTTATAGTGTCTATATGTTACTAAATCCTTTGATTTTATCTGACATTATAACGTTGGAGCTTATGCTTTTACAGTTCCTGCTGCTAGTGTGAAAAGAGATTAATAGTTTGGTTTATAATAGATTATAGTCATGCATACAATTTAAATAAAAAATAATAATGTCTTTGAATCTTGTATTTTAACTTTACGTTTGATTCTCCTTTGGTATAGCTTTCTTCTTTTGTTTGCTATTTGACTCCATGTTTCACCTATTCAATTCATTTGTGGTTTCACTTTGAACTTCTTCCTCTATAGGCTCATGCTAGCCCACTCATTGTCAACAATTTGTGTTATTTCACTGAGGTAAATTGGTTTTATTTTTTTATTTATATCAGCTCCTTTTTGCTCTTTTTAGCAATAATCATCCACTGAATATGCATGTATAATGCATACAACTTTAGTATGACCTCTTTAACTGTATCCTTAGAATAGCCACTTAGAATAGATATACTTATCGACTTGGATTGCAATATGTGATAAGCACATCCTTCAAAACATAAGCCACTTAGAGTAGTCATAATTATTTAATAATTATTTAAATTACTTAATAATTAAAATTTACTTATTTAAATTACTTAATAATTATTTATATTTGTTTAAATTTCTTAATAATTATTAAATAATTATTTTAAATATTTAATAGTTGTTTATTAATTATTTAATAATTATTTTATTTATTTAAATTACTTAATAAAAACTTAGTAATGATTTAATATTTATTAAATAACTATCATTTGTTTAGTACTTATTTTAATTACTTATAATTATTGATCATTTATTTAAACTACTTAATAATTATTTTTGTTTGGTTCTTCTATTTGTTTTAGACTATGTATTAAGTCAATCCTTTAAGAGTGACACCCTTATATAATGCCTTCCTAGTGTTCTTGATTAATTGCCACACCCAAAATCCCTTGTTGAACAATTGATAACAAGACTCCTTGTGTAAAATGTATTTTTTAGACAGACCATCAACAAATAATTCTATTTGAAATTTTATAATTTCGTATGATATGTTTTAATTTTTTTTATTTATACAAGTTATGTATATGATTTTCTTAGTAATTCATAAGTATACAGGATACTTTGTTTAATTATTTTAACTCCTTAAAGTGTGTTAAGTATAGCTAGGTTTTAATAATCTAGAATTTAAAACTAATACGTATTTACCATATTTTTATTTTACTAAATTAAACTTCAGATTTAAGATATAAAAGTTATTTTAGTATAAATGTTTGACTAGTTAAAGTTGTGGCAGTAGACATTGATCAGAACTTAATAAAGTATTAGCTTAATTGTTACCATAAAAAAAAAAAAAAAAAACTCACTCATGGGGGTGTCAAAAGCGAAGAAGCAGCAGAATGGAGACCCAGCTCGAGCCCGAGCACCTTTGCCTCTCCGACGTTGCTCCCTGCCGCTTGGTAACATGGCAGTCGTCAGCTGGCTCTCCCTGTCTAGTAGCACTGGTCCATTAGCTGTTTCAGCTCAATCAGAGGTAGACTGTAAAACAGCTGGTATCAACCAAACTGTGGCATTGCGACTCCTCCCCTACTTGAGCTTGTTGTTGAGTGACACCCAAGCTCCATTTTAGCTCAAATTAAGCTACCAACCAACTTCTTAAAGGTAGAAGGAAACCAGAGAACCCACTAGCAACCCAATTAGAGCACCCAAAACGCCTGACTTGAGTGAGCAAGGCCTGGTTGTCCTCAGCCCAAATGTTACAGCCCTACTGTCATGTAGCCAAATGTTGTTGCCTCTTTACTCTGCTTCACTAGCAAGCTCGTGACCGTTAAAGGATGCTCGATCTCAGTTGATTTTGTTCTGTTCAGATGTTGGGTCTACAAAGAAGCCGAGCCTCCTTCTTTTAGTTGGTTGCTACGGTACAGATCAATTGGGTTTCCTTTATGCCAACTAAAATCAAATTGCTCTAAAGGTAAGTCCTTACTTTGGTGAACCCTATAAAATTTAATTTAGAATCATGGGTAAAGATGAAGTTGAAATTTAGGGTTTAAGGTTTCATTTTTTTAATTGAGTTAAATTAAGGGGAAAGTTATACTAGGTTAAGTAATTTTAACATTTTGTGTCAAATTAGGAATGCACATAGAGAACATGCCTCCTTAAAACCTAAAGTAGATTGCCTAACTGGTCAAATTAGACTTAATCTTAGAATTTGGTTTATGTGAATTAGACAATAACAATGATTAAGAAATTAGAGTTTTGACTAAAGTAGGGAATTAATGTAATTGTAGGTTGAAGTAAGAAAATATAGGGCTAGAATTAAATTATTGGATAGTTTTCGTAGATAAGGTAAATAGGACCATGGAGAATTCCCTTAAGACTTGAGTCTAAAGGGGAAATCGAAAAGTGGTAAAATGATTTTATTTGAGATGGAATTTCTTGAAGTAAGCAAAATGGTATAATAATCCTCCTAAGTCCATCAAAGAAATTGATGTCAACTTGGAACTAGAAGAAACACTTGGGACGTTCAATGCATCCTTGAGATCTTGAGGAACTCGAAATGCTTTAAATTAAGATCAATGAGCTTAAAGAACTGTGAGCAAATGACTTATCCATTTCTCTCTCTCTCTCTCTCTCTATAGATATATATATATATATATATATAACATTATGCTTTATTTATAATGTTATTAGTGGTTTTCAGTTGAGCACTTGATTTTGGAATTAAGGATTTACAACTGTTTATAAGATGTATTAGATGTGGTACACTTGTTTATGAGTTACCATTGGAAACTTGCTATGGAATTACAATTGAATGTTTTAAATATTGGATCGTTTAACTCTATGACTTTGAGTGATTTGAAACTATGTTGCATTCTTGTATGAGAAAGAATTGGCGCATGTTGGAAACATTGATTTTTTTTTTTAATGAGAATTGTTGATGCTTGGTTATTTTTTTTATCAAGTTATATTGAAAATGTATTTATTGCTTATGAAAATGCATAATGATGTACTAGAGATTGTGATTTTATATAAAAAAATGGGATCCTTGAGGAATTCCTTAGAAAACCTCTAAGTGCACCTGTGAATAGAATTGGACTAAGAAATAAAATTGGTGGAGGGATACAGGGAGAATAACTACTAGAAGGATAAGGTAAATGATAGTGATTGAATACTGTTAGATAAGGTTGCCTATAAGAACTCATCATTGGATCCTAACTGTATATTGAGATGATGTATTTTAATGATACATATATATTTATAAAGTATGAAATATTTTATCATATTTCTCATACTTGATCAGTGTGTTTTGAGTTAAATGATTATTCACTTGTTTTATATGAGATTTGATTACTTTCTTGTAAAACCTAAACTTATTGAGTGATTGAATATAGTCCATATGTTCTAGGTTCCACTTTTAGCACTTCATTAGCTTTTTAAGAGCTATAATGTTTTTTTTTTTATTATTGCTAGCTCAATTTCCATAATGCTTTTACATGAAAATTTTGATGTGTAAAGATGAACTTTTCTATAGCAATCTTCTCATTTTTTTAGGGATTTAGTTTGCAATTGGTTAATTTAATAGAAATGTTATATTTCTAATCTTGCGAAAAGTGTTTTCTTACTTTGACAAGTAAAGGGAAACTAAGTAGAGTATTCTACGCATTGTAACTATAAATTAATATGTATTTTGATAATACAATATTTTCTATTGAAGTTATTCATTCATTGAGTTTTATTAAAACTCACCCACTTTATATTTTATAACGTTTTATTGTTTAGGACATTAGTTTTGGCAATCTCAACGCGGCCTCAAAATTGAACAAAGTTGGAGACTGAGAACATAGTCTGAGGATATGTATTGGCAGTTGCTGCATTGCTTGAGTTTGCATATATGTGTGTGTGTGTGTGTGTGTGTGTATGTGTGTACAATGATTGTATATTGTTTCATATTGTTGGCTATTGCAACTACAGGTGATATTGAGGGCATGTGACCCTAGCAATCATTCGAGAAAGAGGAAATTTTGCTGGATTTTTGGTAAAAAGAAATCATTCTTTGAAACAAAATGAAAATATAAGTGTTTTTGAGGAAATTTCAATTTATGGATCACATTAAGTCTTTTGTAGAGAGAAAAATTACATTGTGAGTCTAGGTGTTAGGCTTGTAGGAAGTTTCCATAGGATGTCTTCCTACATTGGTTGTGCCTTAAGTTCAGGCATGGATAAATCCTGGATTGGTTGGTCAAAGTATACAAATGCATATAATAAATGATTGAACAAATTTCTTGATTTCTCATTTGAGTGGCAATACATTGAAAGGATTATAATATATCCTAGTCATAGTTGTAAATTCAAAAAGTAGTTGACTAGAGTTGAAACATGTGACCACTTGGCTTGAAAGTAATTTCCAGCTAAATGCACTAAGTGGGTATGACAAAGAGAATGCAACGTACTTCAAGCATCGCTAGTAGAGCACATGCAATAAAAACTCCTCCAAATATAGGTCTCTAAAGCCCTATAGAAGACATGATCAATGATGTATTTGGGTTTGGTAGTCTACATGATGACAATGAATGCAACTCATCTGATGAAGCTATAAGTGATAATGATGAGGTGTTGGGTTAAAGGATAGATGAAGCTTCTGTTGAGTTTTGTGAGTTACTTAATCATGGAAATTAAGAACTTTATGAAGGGTGTATGAAGTACACCAAATTATCATTTTTAATAAAATTATATTACATCAAGTGCTTGTGTTGCATGACTAATAAAAGCTATGACAATGATCATTGAATTGTTGAAAAATGCCTTTGAGCATGCTAAGATCCCTTGTTCATGTGATGATGCTAAGAAAATCAACACCAAACTTAGGTTTAATTACACTAAAATATATGCTTGTTCAAATGATTGCATGTTGTATTTAGGGCATGATGAGAATAGGGAAACATGTAAAAGATATCATACATCTAGATGGACGGAAAGAGCTATATATAAGAAAAAGAAACAACTTGCAAAAGTGTTGTACTACTTTTCATTTAAATAAAGGTTATGAAGGTTATTTATGTTTACTAAGATGGCTAAGCATATGAGATAACATGTAATTGGGAATTATAATGATGGCTTAATGAGGCATCCAAAGACTTTAAAGCATGGAAGAAATTTGACTCAACTTACATTGATTTTGTTTTAGATCCTCAAAGTGTTTGCTTAGGTCTATCCAATGATGGTTTCAATCCTTATGGAACTATGAGTACAAATTATAGCATTTTGGCCTGTAATTTTGATATCATACAATTTGTCTCTCTAAATGTGTATGAAGTCAACTTCTTTCATCCTTCAAGGATCATTTTGAGTAGTCACATGCCAAGGAGCAACATATATGTCTATTTGCAACCACATATGAAAGAGTTAGAAGAGTTATGAAGGGAGAGTGTGGACACCTATAATGTTTTAACATGTGAAATGTTCAAAATACGAGTGGCACTAATGTGGACAATCAGTGATTTCCTAAGGCTTGGCACCCTATTTGGTTGGAATGTACACACTGGATTAGCTTGCCTAACTTGTAGCTTTCATATAGTTCCATTATGTTTGCTTTATAGTAGAAAATGGTGTTTTGAAGAGCATCGTCATTTTCTCTAACTACATTATCGATTTCAGTTGATGCCGCTTCACTTTGATCGGAATGAAGATTTTAGAAATCCTTTAAAATCACTATCTGGCACTTAAATCTTCAAACAAGTAAAGAACATTAATGTTATATTTGGGAAGTTAGTAGAAGGGGATGCTAAAGGGAAATGACCTTATGCAGATAATAGTAAAATGGACTCACAACAATGGAAGAAGAAGTCTATATTCTTCCAACTTCCATATTTGGAGACTAACATATGATGTCATAATGTTGATGTCATGCATATTGAAACAAATGTTTGTAACAATATCAATATCATTTACACTTTACTTGATGAAAGTGGGGTGACAAAAGACAATCTCAATGCTCAAAACAAACTTTAGGTAATAGGCATAAGAAGTGATTTATAACCTTACAGGTATTCAATCAACATTTCTACATACTTCAATTTAAATAATGCAAGTTGTTTAGATTGAAAAGTCGTGATTGTCATGTACTTATAAACCAATTACTACCCATTGCAATACGTAATGTTTTGCCAAACAAAGTGACTATAGTATTGGTTGAGTTAAGCTTATATTTTAGACAAATATGCAATAAAATTTTCAACCTTTGTGACCTTGAGAATGTCTAACAACAAATTATTTTTACCCTTTGACATTTGGAGATCTTGTACCCCCCATCATTTTTCACTATTATGATTCATTTGTGTGAAAGATTTAGCTTATAAACTACAATTAGAAGGCCCAGGATAGTACTGGTGGACGTAGTTGATTTTATCCATTTATGTCTAGACCTATAATTCTCTTTTTTTTTTCTAATGATACCTTCCCTTACATAGATATTTAAGACATAAAAAGTTTTATGTATGCAATAAGGCTCAATTAGAAGGTTCCATTGCTGAAGGGTACATATGTAAAGAGTGTCTTACATTTTGTTTAAGATATTTGAAAAGAATTGAAATAGGGTTCAATCAAATAATATATGTTAATAATGAATCAAATGATATTGGATGTGAAGAAGTGTCTACTATCTTTCCTAAGATAAGTAGACTAGTAGGTAATAATTCTGGTTTCATATTGACACCTATGGAGAAGATATAGACATATCAATATATGTTATTCAATTGTGAAAAGGTTGATCCATTTATGTAATAAGTATACATAACAGTATCCACATTCCTTGTTATCTTTCCAAAGATTACTCAGCCTAGTAGTTATACCTTTGATTGTAGCTTGTAGGGAATTTACATTACATGTGAAGAGAAGAATAAGGAATTGGACACATTCCTTTGTTGATATGCAGAAGATAGTTAGGAAAGATTTTGTTAACTAATTTTCCTAATGGGTGAATTGTAAAAGATAGTTACTACATAATTATTTGTTGTGTTTGAGGCATAATTGCAAAAGATAATTTTCTTTTGTTAGGTTTTCATGAATGACGTGGTTGGTACTATGTCGGATGATTTGAAGCAATTAGCCCAAGGACCTTTTTCAAATGCTAGAAGGTTTTTGGCATTCAATATTAATGAATATGCATTTTAGACATTAGCTTGAGAAAATGGATGAAAACCTCAAAATTCTAGAGTTTTCATAACTTCTACAACTGCGTTTCTATCCATCAAGATGTAAACGGGGAGAATGCTAATCTTCCATATTATGGAAAATTGGTGGATATTATTGATCTCAATTACTATGGAAAATTTGTGACCCTCTTTAAATGTATATGAGCTGACATAACTAATGATAAAAGGTTTAGAAAGGATGCTTAGGGCTTCAATGTTGTAAGTTTTAATAGGTCGATTTACACTGGTGAACATAACGAGCATGAGCCTTTTATCTATGCACCCCAAACTCAAATGGTTTATTTTGTAGAAGATCAAGTATCTCTAGAGTGGAGTGTTATTCATTTGAAGCCAAGAGACTTATATAGCATGGGAGGGAATGCTAATGATGAGATGTGTGAACTTGAATCATTTACTTAGCAAGAGTTGAGTAATTTTTTTGAAAATGATGATGAGAAAATTCAATTAGCAAGGGATGAGGAAAATGGTGATTACTTGGAAGGCACTGATTTGGAAACCAATGTCGAGAAAGATGAGAATATGTTAAAATTGTTAAAAAAAATTTGTGAGTAAGCATCACTTATGATATGTTTCAATGTCAAATTATTTTGTTAAAGAATTTTGTGAATATGCATAATTTAAGATTTGTGCATATGGTCTTATAATTTAGTGTCTCAATGTGAGCTTGCTTAACTAAAGAATTTCAATTTCATATTTTAGATTATTGACATTTGTTTAGCAGATTTATTTAAGTCAAAACAAGTAAGAGCTTGGGGCAACAAAGGAGCATCTAGTATCTAGTATGCTCCTCCATAGCCCACTCAAATGTTCCTACACATTCACATCCTACACAACCTATACAGTTGAGATAGCCCACACCTACACAGCAAACACAACCCATATAGACCTCATAGCCCACCCAACCCATATAGTCCACCTATCCCTCACAGCCTACATAGGCCTCACAACCCACACAAGATACACAGCCTATATGGCCCACAAAGGCCACATAGGCCATACAGTTTATACAGCCCACACTATCCATCCTACCCATATAGCCCACATAACCTGATGCTAATGGGATGGAACACTAAGAAGCTGAAATAGAAGTCTTTGAGATGGATGAGGCTACTCATGCATCATCTTGTGCTAGGATGGGGGAGTCTAAAACTAGATAGTACTGCAATGTGATAGGTAACAACAATATATCATTTTCATTTGTATTTGAGTTTATATTGTACTAATATTTTATACTTGTCTTAAGAGATAAGAAGGGTGTGATTAAAGCCAAGAAGCTAAAGGTCGAATTACTTTGGAGCTTTGATGAAGAAAAAGTTGTAATTCAAGTAGACAAGCATGGTACTCACATACAAGGAGGAGGACTTATTTCAAGAGAAATGGGTGATTTGGCTAGGACTAAATTTTTGATAAATTACAAGATTTGGCTGGGCATACTGGACTCGATTAATGATGATGTGATAGCTAGATTGGTGATGGTATGTAGCAATATTGATGAAATATTTATAATTTATATTTTATTTTATTGTTAATGTTGTTATTTTTATCATAGCCATACTTTCAGGGCATTTCATTTGCTAAGCATGTCATTGGGATACGATGGAGAAATTATAGATTGGCTATTTACAATAGGCATTAAGACCCTTGTTTGACAAAAGAGCAAAATATTGATCAAAATTGTCCAAATGGTATCATAAGAGAGCAATGGAAAGACCATATCCTTATCCATGATAAACAAAACCACAATGTAATTAATCCTTTTTTATAATATAACTATGCTTGTAATGATAACAAAATGAATAATTGAGTTTATTTATGTAAGAAATGTGCAAGTAGAAAGCATATAATAGAAGAAAGCAGACCATTCTACGCACTATGAGGTCTAAACTTTTGCATGGTTGGAGGACGAGATGCACTACAAAAAAAAATCAATTTAGGTCACTAAAAGTTAATTTTCAATCGCAGAAAATTATGGCCACCGAACGGCGAACGAAAATCAAAAGTCGCTAAAAGATTAGTTGCAAGACAACCAGCGACCGAATTATTTCAGTGGCTGGAATTGGCCACTGAATTGGCCACCACATATGTCGGTGACTAAGGTTATAGAGGTTTGGTCGCAGTTTAAAGTTTTGCCACCATATATTTCGGTGGCTATTTCAGTGGCTAAATAATGGTGACTGAAAGCATAGGCTATTTTTTGCCATCAAGTTTCGGTCGCAAAAATGTTTGCGACTAGATTTTTCGATTGCTAATTCGATCACAAATACACAAATTGATGGTGGCTATTTCGGTCGCAAAGTGGTTCACTGGAAAATAGCAACTGAATTGACAGTGGCTATTTTAGTCGTAAAATGGTAAAACTGGAAAAAACAAATTGTTAGAGCATTCAGTTAATGAGCAGCCTTTGCCACCATTTTTTGGGGTACCTGATTGATACATAAATTTAGTCAATGAACAGCTTTTACAGTTTTTTTTTAGTACCTGATTATCACATAACAATGCTACAAATCCATAACAATCTGAAAGCCATTCAATTACAATGTATAATAAAATCAATTAATTGAAATAATGGTAAATACAGAAACTGTGAAATCAATTAATTGAAATAATGGTAAATACAGAAACTGTGAAACTCAATATAAATCCATTACAAATAGAAAACTAATCAGTTACATCTAAATGAAGTAA
>JANHAO010030404.1:0-10158 GCA_026873985.1 Saraca asoca | reverse complement strand
TCTCTCTTTCTCTCTCATCCCCTCTCTCACTCTCTCTCATCCTCTATCTCACTTTCTCTCTCATCATTTCTCTTATACTTTCTCTTTCATCCTCTCTATTTTTTAACTTAAAATAGATAGGGGTATTTTAGATAAAAATATCAAGATTCCCAGGAAAGTTATATTAGAACCAAATGTAGGGATGTCTAACATTCCCAAGAATGTTTAAAGTAAATCAAACACATTTTTAACATTCTCAGGAAATATGATTCCCAGGAATGAAAAAAAAATCAGTGTACCAAACGCCCCCTTAATGTAAAATACAATTGTGTGAAAATTGTTAAAAGCCATCGAGTATCTTTTAAGTGGATGGCTAAGAAGCTAGTGGAGAATTATATTAAAACCAAAAAATGAAGCTTGCTATCGATATAGAGAACATGAAAAAGAAATGCATGGCTGAAATTTCAATTAGCAAAACTTACTGGGCTATACAAAAGGCATAAGAATTGCAAGATGGCAAGCATGAAGAACAATATAATAAGCTATAGGATTATAGTGCAAAAGTTAGAAGAGCAGATCATAGATCCATTTTGAAGCTATTACTGGAAAGACCCCATACTATAGGTGCAATTAAGATTTCTAAGGTGCAACTAAGATCCATTAATTTTGTTAATTATAATGTAATACTTTTTTTGGTAATTTAAGATAATGTATTTTTAATTGATCATTATCCAGATTGGGACCAATATTGGAGTTCTTATTACTAGATGTGGAGTATAGGTTTTCTGTGAGACATATTTATGCCACTATCAAGAAGAAATATGTAGGAGGCAACATGCTAAGTGATTTGATATTAGCAGTTTCCAAAGTAACTTACCACAGAAAAAGGGAGAAACACATAAATTAGCTGAAAAGAATCAAACCTGGAACATAAGATAAACTAATAAGCATTCCTCAAACATAGTGGGCCAGATCTACATTCCAATTCACTATAAAAATAGACATGATAGTGAATAATATTTCTAAGTCATTTAATGGTAGGATATTAAAAGTAATGGATAAACCCATCATCACCATACTAAAATGGATTATATGTTTTTGAATGAGTAGGTTTGCTGAGAAAAGAACTAAGGATCAAGCTTATAAAGGCAATATTTTCTTTAAGAAAAAAAAGGCTTGAAAAGGAGGTATGTTAGTCAAGGAAACTATTAATGGGTTGGTGGCAATAAGTTTGAAGTTGGAACTTACCCAGACAAGTTTGTCATAGATTTCTACTAAGGATATTACAGGTATAGGTTCTAGCAAGTCACTAAAATTCCTTATATGCTTATTCAGGCATATTTTTTATGGGAAAAGCATCAAAAAATTACATTAGCACATACTATCTAGTTGATACATATAGGGCTTGCTATGTTCCTATTGTGAACCCTATTAATGGTGAGAACATATGGCCTACAAGCAACAAAGAGCCAAATTTGCCTCTAAGACATATAAGAGCCCCAAAAAGACTTAAAAATTTGAGGAGAGGGGAACTATTAAATCAAAATACCTTAACAAACTAAGAAGAATGAGAACAAGCTTGAGATACTTTAAGTATAATACTTATGGGCATAAGCAAAGAGCTTGCAAAAATCAGTCATATGCAACAAGAGAGGCCAAATCTACAAGAGGTGGAACGAGATTGTTGGGTGTACTGCAAATGCTGGGGTTGCTACTCCTGTTACAAGTGTTAGAAGAGTTGGGCCTACTACAAAGGTGGGTGGTGTGACTCTAAAGGGTGCAACTACTGTAAGGAGTTTGTTTACTACAAGAGGAGCTATTACAAGGGCAAAACATCCTGTCAAAAGGTCTTTTAAAAGAGCAAATGAACAGAGAGACAACCAAGAGATAATTATGGCATCACAATTGCCTTCTACAAGTTAAGAATAGACACTTAGCAGTAGGTCATATGTTTTTTAACATTAAAGTGATTCAATTAGCCGTGGACTTTTTTTTTTAATGGTTTAGTTAGTATGGATTTATATAATATCATCACTATTTTGATGTATTTGGAATACTTTAGTTACTATAGAATATTTACTTTAGTCACTATTTTGATGTATTTGAAAGACAGGTGCTAATTTGGTGTGAATTCAACTTTACTTTCAATTAGGTGTGAATTTTAATTCCATTTAGTCAATTTCATGACAAATGTTGGCAAACATAGTGAAATTTGTAGCTTAATAGAGGATTTTTTTTTCTGAGGAATATATTGAAGATACTTAATAAATTTTGTAAGGAATATATTTCAAATAGATTGTTTCGAGTAAAATGCTACTCATTTTGTAGAATTTTTTACAATACAAGCTTTGTGCAAATGTTGCCCATTTTACAATTTCTTTTCCATACAAACATTAACTCTTTTTTTTTTTTGGTTGCTAAAAAAAGTTTTAAGAATTAGAAAATCAAACAATCTACTAAAGGAAAATAAAAGTTGAAGCTTTGTATTTCATTCTTTTATATCTTGAACCTTTATAGTTCACTCTAGCCATTGAAAAATTATTACTAAATTAATCACATCAACAAATTAATCAACTAAAATTATTAACAAATAGATCAAGAAAAATTATTCAAGAAAAAATGTTAACAAAAAAATAAATCAAGAAAAACACATAACAATAACATGTTCTCAACTAATCAAGAAAAATTATTAACAAATAAATCAAGAAAAATTCCATCAATAAACTTAATCTTCTATTCATTGAATAGTGCTTTCAACCATGTTCTTAACTAAATGCATAGCATACTAGTAATTTTTCTTATAGAGGACTATATAAACAACCTAAGAGTAGAACTAAATACAAAAAAATGACTTTATATATGACAACACTAAAACAAGCTTCAATTTCTTTAACAGAGCTTTCCAAAACCCTTATTCTAACATTTTGTTGCAAAACCTCTCTAGTAGTAACATCAGTGGGATTATCTAGTCACTCAAACCAACCACATAACCATGGAATCTACAAGAATGAAGAAATTAGATAATGTACCAAGAAGATGGGTTTTCATTGAAATCAACCTATTACCTACCTTGTAGTTACAATAACTAAGAAATCTACTCCCAGGGTTTGCAATTGTGCTTGAAGTGAAAAGCTTCAACTGGTCCTCATAAGCATATAAAGGATTCCTTCTAATATTGCTACTTGAGGTTGAATATTCAATCTTAATACTACCGCATGAGACTGAAAACTCTATCATAAAAAAAGCTATTGATTTGAGAAAAAATAAAATCCTAACAGAGTTTGAAGAAGGAGAAGAAGTGAGTCACATGACTCATTTAACCAATGCTCCACATTAGTGTCATGTTAGAAGCTAGTCCTTCTCCACATAGGCACCACATTTCCAACCAAATATTCACGTATGCATTAGACTAACAGACCTGATGGTCTCTTCGACTGAGGAGCCAATTATAAATTTTAACTAATTATAAATATCTAAATAAAAATAAGCTATTAGGAGCAAATTTAAATGAAACTATATGGAGCAATTAATTAATTTAACCATATTATTATTAATATTATTGTTGTTGTTATTTGATATTTACATTTATAATAACTAATATACTTTCAAATTGTTTTCTAACTATTACAAATATGCAATACAAGTATATTTTATTAGGTCTTTAATATAGTTTATATAGATAAATAAATAGGTGATATTTATATTTTATAAGAAAATTGTGCATCACATAAGTATTATTCTAGTGGTGCTAAATCATTTTTATTTATGGAGAAATCATGTCGCATAATAAAAAAAAGTTAGATTTTATTATTTATTTTTATTTTTATCTTTTTTGAATTTTCAAACATTAAGAGAAAGAAAATTAAAATATTAAATCCTAATTAATCTCCCAATTACTACTATTACATCTGTTTTATGTTTTGATTCTTTATTAGATTTTATTATTTATTTATACTTTTGGGAACGTAGAAGAAAATTTTAGAGTAAAAAATAAATCATAATTAATTAATCTCCTAAAATTAAGTTTCTATCATTACGTTTATCATAAGTTTTCATTTTAAATTTTAATTTTTTATTAAGATTTTATTATTTTATTATTTTTATTGTTCTCCCTCTGAATTTTTAAAATTAAGTGGCAGAAATCAAAAAATTAAACTTTAAAAATCAATTTCATATCATTATCTTTATATCTAATATAAGTTTTTCAATTTAAACTTTAATTTACTGATTGAGGTTTTACTTTTTTTGTTAAAATATTTACTCTCTTTTTGCTAAATTATACTTTCTTATAAATAGATAAGATTTTAAATATTTCACAAGATAGTAAATAAATTATTATTATTTTTTAATATTTACATTTATAATAATTACTACATTTTCAAATTATTTTATAACAATTACAAACATGTATTTTATATAAATTTCATTAGGTCTTTAACATAGTTTATATACATTAATAAATATATGAGGTTTATATTTTACAACAAAACTATATGTCACACAAGTATTATTCTAGTATTATATATATAATAGAGTGTGCCTTTCCTGCACACATGTCACTCTCCTTATTTTTTCTTTCCCTCTCTTTTTTAATTAATTATTTGCAATTATTGACATTCAATTATGATAAAAAGAAATCTTTGGATCTTTAAAATAGTATGTTTTTTTTAATGCATAAATTTAATATTTTTGAATTACATTTTTCTTTGGACCTAACTGAGTTTAGTATTTCAGGTTAGAGTTTATATTTTTGACGTGTAGAATTTAGAATTTAGAATTTTTTTAAATAAAGTTTGTCACAAAAAAGAAACAAAAGATTTAGTGTTTAAGGTTAGAATTTATATATTTCATGTTTAGAATTTAGAGTTTATAATTTTTTTACAATAAAGTTTGTCACAAAAAAGAAACAAAAGATTTTAAGATAGAACATTTATTTTCAAATAAAGTCACAAAAAATGTGCAACAAACTTTAAAATTATTATAATAAAAATTTGTTTTTTTTTACCTAGAATTAAATTAGTGTTAATAACATTCTAAAACAAATTTATATTTATATAATGTTATTGCAGTTAGATAAAAAAATGGAAAACATAATAATGTTTTTATGCACAGCTGATCTAATTATAATTATATTATTGATACATACTTTTTAAAATTATTAATTCCTAAAGGACATGTAGTACTCTTTTTTCCCGTTATCAAAAGATACAGTAAGAGGGGAAAGGAGGTTACAACCTGTAAAAAAAAAAAAAAAAAAAAATCATCCGTAACTAAGTTATTCCCTCCATGATACGTGGGAAGAGAGTAGTGAAAACGAAGAGTGACCGTATGATCGTGGACTACCGTTACTGCTGAGAAGCTGCATTCTTGGAAATCTGGAAAGTCAGGTTGTCGTGTCCCGAATATGACTTCAAAATCGCGTGGCCGATAGCAAGATTCTGTAACATCACCAAATATCTATCATTTGGAAGACCTTCCAAATACGTGCTGTTTGTCGAAAGGTCTCTAAGATCTTGAAGCTTGGAAATTGGTCCCGGCATCCCATACACACCAAAGATAAGAGGTTGGCCTACGTATCTTTAAGAAGGATTAAAGTTCCGTAATTTATAAAATTATTTGTTTTAAAAAATAATTTAATATAAAGTATAAATTAAGTTAAAAATAGATAAAAATTGGAATAAATAATTAATTTTAAAATGTAATATAAAAGCATAGAAAAATCAATATTCTTATATTTTTATGATATATGAAACATGAGAACAATTTTTTTAAAAAATGGATAAAATCATATATATATTGTATTTTTTTATTTTTTATTATTACATAATTTTGCAAATTCGTTTTCTCAAATCCTGATTGCATTCTTTTCTCTACTTCCAATAGAATAACAAATTAATACTATTGAAACATTTAAAACTTTACTTTCTTTTATTTTTTAAATATTACCAACATATATTTTAGAGATGAATAAAATATTTTAACCTAAATACATATTATATGATTATTTTTTTAAATAATGGTTTTCAGTTAATGAGAGTTGCATATGCATAACACCTTCCTTGTGACAGTATGATGACCAACAGAAGAATGACAAGCCATTACAAAATCCAATTATGTCATATTAAAAAGATGACAAGCCATTCAAGTTTCTACAAATACTACAGGCAAGACCCAAACTGGTAAAACGCACGAGCTAGGTACCAAGCAATGTGTTTGACAACTATGCAAAACCCATAGAAGCGCTTGATCCATTTCCATGCATGCGAAAATTTGCAGATCCATCACATATAATCACTGTTGAAAAAGATAATGCCAACTAATTGGTTTCAATCCTAATTAGAAGCTTCATTTCTCAACAAAGTCATCGATCATAAAATGCAAACCGATCAAGAATATTTATGGGCTCTTGGGTCTTTGTTTAATCTTGACCTTCACATTAATGCCACTATCAATCCTTGACTGAAGAACAATTGAAGCTTTCCTTTCAATCTTCCCAATCATGTCATGAATATGATCATCTAATGCTCTCTGCGGCAGAATTGCCCCTAAGCGGCACAAGCAGCTTTATCCTTTGTAGAAGCCAGGTCAAACTTCATATCCTTAGAAATAAAGTGTGCCACAACAACCACCTTCCTAATTACCTATGACCAATGCAAGCACGAACAGAGGCTTTTGATATGTAAATGTCCAGGCAAAATAGTTCATGATAATGGCCAGTAAGCTGGTTAAAGGCAGGAGTTCTCGGCCTCTTATTCCCAAGAGAAGTATCATTGATTTCATCAAACTCAGCTGCAACACCTTTAGTACTCATGACTTGATAAACTTTAGGAGCCTTCTCAGCCTTGGTGGTCAATTTAGGATTTGGTTTGGCTTTCTTTTCCTCCTTAATGTTTCCCTTCTTGTCATATTTTCCCTTTGGAGCTTTCCTTCTATGGAATTCTAGATTGTATTCCTCCAATTCTCCGGAACTGCGTTCAAGCTTATAGAACAACAGATTGCCACGGATTCTCATATTATCAACGACTTCAAAATCAAATTCACCCCCCATCTTGGGAGGCATAAGAATCAATAGATTCATCAATCGCTTCATGATTCAATGAAGTTGCTTCAATATCAAAACTGTCTACATGATTATTACCGTTAGAGAACAATGGCGAAAGATGAACGTTGTTGGGATAATGGGAAGCTGATGTAAAATGAGTTACAACCTCATCCTCCTCATTGGGAATCGTCTGGAAGGCCTTTGAGCACAAAATCGAAGTCTTTAAAAGAGGACTTGCAGTGCAGATTGATGCCAAGACAATCCTTAGGAACTTTGAAACCATAATGAGGGCTTTCACAGCAGCAAATCACTGAATAGTTGGCGTGCACTTAAAAGATCAATTTGACAGACACTGACTATGCTAGGCACTTCACTACATAATCTGAATCTGACTACAAGGTTGTTAAGAATAGCATAAAGTTGCCAACCTGAAGAAGAGATGCCATTTCCTTCACCGCCAATCAAGTGCTTCCTACAAAAAATCAGAATGCTACTTCATCATAATCTAAAACTAACCAGAAACTTTGACATGCTGGGCGTTATCACAAATTCCGATCACTCTGTCGCTCTGACTCGCTCAAGTTGTGTCCAAAGATCCGTCTGACTTCCATTCTATTTTGTGGGAAAGATGGGGAACAGATGAATAAATCCACAAATAAAGCATAAACTTCTAACTCGAACTGTCGGATAGCCAAGGCTTCCTTCCATTCTATGTTTGTTTAACCTATAATCAATTTTCTTTATTATTAATCAGTCATTTTCACTTATACTAAAATAAAAATAAAAATAAAAATAAAAATCCCAGCAATATGGAACCTACAAATGACTTAGAGGCTTAGGCCTGCTTGGAAAGCTATTTTTTTTAATAATTTTTTTATTTTTTTTTACAAAAATAAAAAAATCTATTTACTACTCTGTTTTTAAAAATTATTTTCTAAAAGTGTAATTGAAAAAATAATTTTTAAGAAACAACAAAATGATATTTTTCCTTATTTTTGTATAAAATTATTTTTATATTTTTTTAAAAAAATAAGAAGAATATATATTTTCATTAATAATAGAATTATAAATAATATTAAATATATTTTTTTTCATTTTCAAAAATAAAGAAAATACTTATTGTTGTCGTCGAAATATAGTTCGTATATAGGAACCAAATTCCGACCAACAGGATATAGAGTTCAGGAATCAATACCACTCTTGAAGGGCTGCGGGAGGTGGCCAGGAGAAAGAGGGAGAAGAAAAGGAAATATTTTTAACATGATTCGGCCAAATCCGGACGGCACCGGACTCTACGTCCACGGCGGAAGTTTTTATTGACAGTCTGTAAAATTATCGTATATCCGATCCCTCCTCTTTTTTCCTCTAACAAGGCAATTCTATTTATAGGAAAAAGAGCACACAAGTATTTAATGCTAGCTATTTATAGTTGTGTTACATCAAATAAATGAGAAAAGACACTAAGAAGTCTATGCTCAGGTAGTAGGCCGTGAGGCAGACCTTTTAGGCCGACAAGCAAGCTTTATAGCTACCACTGTGTCGGGCAGGGAGTTCTGCTGTCTCAGGCGGGAGCTTCCTGGGGAAGCTGTCTCAGGCTTGTGGTAGCGAGGGGAGCGAACGCGAGGGGAGTGACCGCTGATCTGTTATCGTTGAGCCGCGCAGTCGCTGAGACGTGGTCTTTCATACCACGGTCGAGCGGGGCGATAGGGACAAGGCCTGGTGCCTGATGCGCTCGCTGCTGCTTGTTTGGACCCCCGAAGGCCTTTTGCTGAGACATGAGGACTGACTCTCAGGCTCTCGGGAACTTGTCCGTACGAGACCATTTTTGGTGTATAACACTTATTTTCAAAATTTATATGCAAACAAATTTTTTATTTTAAAAAAACAGTTTTTAAAAAATTGTTTTCAAAAAATAATAAAACAAAAACATGCCCTTAGGTTTCCTTTTCCTTTAAGTTGAATTGTCAAGTGTCTCTTAAGACCCTTATACAAAATGAAGTCCTCAAAGTTCTAAGAAGTTTCTAAGTTCACATTAAGTTGAATTGTTGAGTGACTCTAAGACCCTTGTGCAAAGTACTCAAAATTCTAAGTTTCAACATTGTAGACATTATATTCCAACACTTACACAGATAACAAAGGTAATCACAGCAAATTGCCTAACTTGTAGTATTGACTCAAGTCAGGAGCTTATTTTTCAAGTCCTTTTAGTACTCTGTAGAATAGTTCTTGCTGATGCAAGAAAAGTCTATATTGGTCCCTTCGTGTTAATTTCTTTTTTGTGTGTGTATATTATACGGCTTTAAACACTGATTCAATTTAAAATATCTTATTTTACAGTGCATTGTCCTTAAATTTATGAAATTAACCATTATTGAAATTCCCAGAAGTTTTTTATAATAATTGTTTACACTAAAACATCAAAAAATTCTAATAAAATCAAATTTCAAATGAGACTAAACACTATAATCCCTTACAAATAAAATCAACATGTTCTAAAAGAAACAAGCTTTAATTTAAATTTAATCCTTTTATGAGGGCAGAAAATATGTTTATCTAACCTATAATCACTTTTTTTAATATTAAAAAGTCATTCAATCCTAGCAGTACTGCAACCTACATTTTTAAAAATTTTATTCACAAGAAATACTTATACTTTTATATTCACAATTTATTAATATATATTTCACTATTACATAGTTTTAAAAAATAGTAGAAAAAAAATCCATAACATACCGGTAAAACTGACATACCTAAAATTAACAAAATTCAAAAATTAAAATAAATATAAAAATTATAAAATAAAATTGAAAGATAAAAAATTCACAAATCTACCAAAACTCGGGCTTGTGAAATCCTAGATATCAAACAGAGCAGAGATATTTCAGATTCAAAAAGTTTTAGATTGCAGATTCAAAATCAATCAACAAACTTCAAAGATATACTCTCGTATCAAAACAATTGAAAGAAAAGAAAATGATATGATTAAGAACAAAGAAAGAATATAATGTAGGTCGCAACCAGGCCCTCAAATCAAATCACAAAACGCAATCAGAGAGAGCAGACATGTTGACCAAAAGAAATCAATTTCTGTACATATTACCATGCTTCCTTCATTCTATTCATCCAGAGCATCGGCT
>JANHAO010030403.1:0-10171 GCA_026873985.1 Saraca asoca | reverse complement strand
TTGAGAAAGATCAAGTGGAGTAGACTTGAATTGCGATTTCAATTCAAGTTGAACCACTTTAAAAGATCTATGTTCAATTCTTTTCTTTTTTATACATAATCTTTATTTCTACAGTTCATTCTTTATCTTTATTTCTTGTTCAATTACTGCTTATCACATCTCTACATATAAAATTAATTGAATTTGATTTTCATACTGGTGTATACAAATCTCCAATGAGATAAGGGCAAGATCCATTCTCTTTTCACAATTTTTAACTATTTTATTTGGGACCAACAATCTTCAACACTCTTCATGAACAAGAGAGAAGACATGTTAGATTTCCTTGGATTTTCAAGAGTTTTCTTACATCAAATAGTCTAATACTATTAGACCATGACTCCAATGCTTAAAAATAAGCTAGAAATGGAAGATTTGAGCCTAAAAAATACCAAAAATCCATATAGGTTTATGAGGTGAATAATAAAATAAATGGTAAACTTGGATTCAAAAATTCATATCTTAGATTATACTTAATGAATCAACAAGATTTTGATATCAAAGTGAAAAAGAAGAAGAGAGGAATCAGTAGTAAAAATATGAGAAATTAACATGAAGGAATAAATTGCTTACTTGTAGAGAGAGAAAGTGTAGAAAGAAAAACTCCAAGTTGAGGAAGAAGAAGTGTTGTTGCATGAATTGAAACTAGGGAAGGCTAGAAGAAAAAGGAAATCAACTTTGGAGGGGTAAAAATGGAAAAAAAAATTGAGTCAACTTTTACTTTGACTTTTCTTCCTTCAATAACCTTATCATTTCCCTCAACTTTGAGTCCAAATTTGACATACTCACCGATCAACAGTTGTCATGAAATTTTGGTACAAATTAGTTAAATTAACTATTTTTGTAATGATCATAACTTTTCACTTGCCGGGTATTTATAACCCTAGTTTCAATTTCTTCAAAGTTTTTTGGAAATTAATTCCTAAAAACATAGATTCTTTTCTATATGCATTTGTAATAGAGGTTTTCTTACTTTCTTTTTTTTTTTGAGGATTTCTAAAGTTCATATAATTTATTTCTATTATATCTGGATAATTTGCATCTCAAAATTTAAAATTTTAAAACTCTTGAAACTTCAATTTTGCCTTTTTTAGATTCTCTAAAAACCCATTTTATTACCAAAAGTAATTGTAGAAAAAATTAGGGTATTACACTTTACAAGGAAATAATTAACAAAATACTTTGAACAATATAATATAAATAAGATTACACTTTGAAAGTTAAAAATAAACTCACAAGACAAAAAATTGGATGCAAGGTATATTTATTTCTTCTATGGATAAGAATTGTGCGATGTTACCCTTGGTCAGAAAAGCCTGACAATCACAACCCACATCATCAGCATTCATATAAATAGAGATGGATAAATCACCTCCATCTTCACAACCACAAAAGATAACGTTATCCTTGGCTTAACAACATAAGGCATCTCTTGAATGAATTCCTTGGTTTGCTTAGCCTCATTTATGGCCTAATTGACATATATATCAAATTATAAAATTTAGATATTAAAAATATAGTAAAATTAGGTTTTTCAAATATAATTACTTATTAGATAGAAAATGATACCTCTGTAGCCAAAATAATAAGACTTTTCGGCCATGTAATGAAAGTTCCAATCACTTGGCCTCCTGTCCCTAGATCATCTATTGACACCAATAGTTTTGCACTCTGGTCTAGTGGAGTGTCAACAATGACCTTTAACTAATTGCTTGATAATTATTGGCAATGGAAGGTGTGATAACAAAATATTTCACTCATTTCATTGTCCTCTCACTTAGAATTTTAAGGTCCAAAATGACTTACTTTCAGTTGTGTTAGTGCATTTTTATGATTTTACGTCAATTGGTTCATTATGCAAAATACTGTAGTTTTTGGCTATTTTGAGCAGTTTCTGTAATCTGGTCATAACTCAAGATACACTTGTCTAATTGATGTGATTCTTTTCTTGTAGGAAAGCTAAGACATGGCTCTACAACTTTCATGAAGACCTCCAAGCTGAATCATGCAATTGGCAATCTAAAATGGGAGTTGAAGTCAAGACCAGAACATTGCCAAAATACTGTCTCTGGTAGCCTAACCTTTGTGCACTCATCAGGCCATAATTAGAGCTATAAAGGTCTAATTAAGGTAAAAATAAGACCAATTGGAAGTTGAGACATAAATCCACATTTCTTATGGAGACTTCTTAAGCTGAAAATGTCATGGGCATGCAAAATGAGCTATAACACAGAGGTAGAAATGCTGCGAAAATGGGCCTTTGTAGAATTTGGTTTTAAGGCCCCCAATTGGCATGGATCTTGAGCCCATTGAACCATCTCTTGAACCAGCTAACCCTTAGCGAACTAGAGACCTATAAGTTAGTGAAAAACCAAAAGAAAATAGTCTACATTTGAGATAGAACATGCAAGTAGAGGCAGCAAGCAAAACTAGACTACACTATATCATAATCATTGCCTACTCACCTACCAGCAGTTGCCTTTTCTTTTGCCCAGGCAAAACCATTTGAGTTGAAGCTTTTAGTTCAATTTTAGAAGTAGTTTTAGAGTAGTTTTTTGTGTAGTTTCTGGTAGCAGTAGAGTAGGATATTTTTCTTCATTTTTCTCTGCATTTTCATGCCCCCATGGAAGGCTAAGCTGTAATCAGTCCAAGGGGCTACAACTTGAAAGATTAATGCTGAGGTCTTATTCCTTCATTCTGCATTCAAATTACTGGTGACTTCTCCTCCTTTCCTCTTTGTTTTTATTATGATATCTAAGTTGAATGGATCCATATGATTTAGATATTAATATGGTTATTGAGATTTTGATAACCACCTTTAGAAGAGGATAGGAAAACTAAGCAATGCATTGAGATCTTGATGGATTGTTTGTGGCTGAGTTTTGCATAAGAATCATTAATCATTTTAGGGATCCTTGTTATGATTATCAATAATTGAATGAATAATTAGTGATCAAGGATGCAAATCTTAAGTTGATTCCCTTGGCTGGTTAGTTTATCTATTTCTATTTTTATTTCTGCATGTTAGTGTAGTTTTCTATTATATTAGTTTCTGCCAACCCCCTTATTTCTAGCTCCTAATTTGATTGATATCATCATCCTAAAATGATCCAAGGGCTTGACCCGGTATTGCCTATACTACAAGTAGTTTAGGTAGCTTCGATTGTATAAATTTCTAATTTGATCGGTCTCGACAGCCGCAATCATGGTGCAACTATGAAAAACCCTTCCATATGCCATTGTACATCCCTAAGGCGTCATAGCTAAAAGGTATTTGGTTCCTTCTTGGATAGATAAAAAAATTAAAAAATTTAATTATAATATTGTTATTTTATTGAAAATATTAGAAACTACTTACATAATAAAGAAAGTGTTAGCTTTAGTGATAGTTATTTAGCTCTAGTAGTTTTGCAAATTGGTCGGGGTCTTTTAGGCTTGCGTTGTTAGGTAGGGGAGTAGGGTCAATCTTTACCCTTAGGTCTAAGAGTGATTGCATGCCCACCTACTTAATATAGGCAAGTGTCTTTCGAATTTCTTCTTGCTAGGCTTAGTTTTCCTCTCTTAATTAAGCAATAACCTCCTCTGTCACCAGGCCAGTAATCTTTACTATAAGTCCATAACAAAAACTGACAATCCATAGAGACACTTTGAAAATCCCCTACAGTAAGCCTTGAAACCCACTTCTCCCCCAACCCTCTAACATGGCCAAGGTGATCTTTAGTTCCTAACATAGCAGTTAATATGTCCATCCTTCTAGATGGAGTAAAATCTACTTGAATCGATTGCTACATAAGAGAATCATGTGATATATATATAATTAAAAATATTTATTACAACTTAATGCTTACAATTACTTAATAATATATATTACAATTAAAACTTGCAAAATTACTTACAATTTTCTAGACAACTATCTAGCTTTCTTTGGTCATGTATTCACCTTTAGAGTTGATCTTGGCTTTTTTCTAGAGTTCGTGCTGAGATATTGAAAAAACTTGTAAATCAGACTGATTAGAAGCTTGTTGTTTTGCAAGCTTTTCCTTCAACCAAACTTGCTTAAGCTTCACATATCCACCATGAGACAGCCTATGTTTATATTTATTTTTAACTTGTCTCTCCTTATTGGCTTGACTCATCCCTTATTTACCAAAAAAAAAATATAATTAACAAGGTGATCAAATTACTCATAATATATAATTGAAAAAATATAAAATAAGATAGCCAAATTTACCTGAAAAGTCTTGAATTGCTGTTACTTCACAAATTCATCCCATGCTTGTTGGTCAAGGAAGTTGTTTTTTTCAAGGGGCTTTTCATCACCCTTCCTTTTTTTCAGGTCCCACAAATTAGAGTTAAACACAAATAACAATGAGATCTTGCCCTTATTCCTTTAGGAGAATACATATACACCTTATTACGATTCTGTTTTCTTGAAAAGATAATGTAGCAGATCAATATATTGAATCAATGTTATGTAGATTATGAGATATATTAGAATTGATTATTGAACAACAAAATGTAAAAGAATAGGAGAAAAAATAAGCCAATTTTTAAAGTGGTTCAACTTCACCTAAAACCATAGATGAAGTCTACTCCACTTGGATCATTCCTCAACTGGAAGACCACTTTTATTAGAAAACTATTAGGATTACCAGGCTCCTAAATTGCCAGTCAATATAAAAACAAATACATAAGAATTTGTAAGGATCTTATTAACCTAGAAAATTTAACACAAGCTCTTCTACACCTAAACAAGATTTCAACAAAACCTAGAAATCTCAAGAACAAAAGAAACGAGATCAAGATAGGAATACAATACCAAATTGAGAAATAATCTCAAATACCTTTTATGAAATTTGCAAAATTTGATCTTCAATTAATTTGATTAAAAAAAGAATGAGGAAGAAAATAATCTTCTAAAGCACTGAGACGTCTTTGATTTTCATAGTTAAGAGAGAAAGAATAAGATGTAATCATATGAAATATGAAGGTAGTTAAGGCTATTTATAACTGTTGTAACCGACTCTAACAGAATAACTAACTTTTAGTTCATGAATCAATTTAGAGCGGTTACAACTGTTTTCTATTTATGAATCAATTTGTGAATTAATTCATGTATGAAGTTCTTGAAGAACATTCTTGACCGAATTAATTTATGAATTGAATCATAGCATATTGAATCGATTGATGAATCGATTCAGCTCAAAATCTTAACCTTCGGTAAAATTTTTTTTTCAAAAACTTACTTCACAAATCAATTAGTGAATTGATTTTGATATGATTTTCACAGGTTCTTCTAGGAGTTGATTCTGAATCAATTCTCTGAATAAAAAAAAGTTTTTCAAAATTTATACTTGTGAAAGATCGTGTAATAACTTATTTGAAAAATATCTAATTTTTGCTCTCTTCAAATAGTTTATTCTTCCTCAAAATATCAGTTAAAAATATTTAAAGTTATGAAGATGAAATTACTTAGAATTCATTTATAAAAGATCCTAAAAAAATAAAGTCCTAAATCTAAAGTTGGATCTCTTAATCACAAACTTTGAATCTGTAAAACACATAACAAACACTAAAGCATATGGTTAGATATAAAACTTATTTATAAATTAAAATTATTTTTCAACATTAAAACTGAGGAAAATGTGTGACTAGGGTGACCTAGGCTAACACTTTTGATGGCGATATAATCCCTTGTTAACTAGTTCTTAAAGTCTTTCCACTGAACCCCCACAAAGTTTATGACTTCTCTTCACCTCCCCATATCAACATTGAAAGTGGCTTACAAGATAACACACATACAATTATTCTAAAAAGATAGTTATATATATCTTAAACACAAATTTAAGATAAGTAAATTTACCAAGACATCCTACCAAATGTTCTCTTTGATTTCTTGTGGTACTTATTTCTAGTGCTTGATACTGATTGGCACTCTTACATGTGTCAACATGCTAATATAACTTTTACATTTTGAACTCGAAGCCTCAGTAGCCTGACCTTTAACATTGAAGGAGACGTTCATCTTCTCTTATTTGCTATGAGTAGGGGTCATTTGCTTTATAAGGGTATTACTCCTTATATTCTTGCCCTTCTCAATATACTAAGAAAGGACCCATATAGCTATTTAAAAGAAAAAAAGAAAAAGAAGTTAACTAGTAAATCCATGTTTCTAAAACTAAAGATACATTCGGGCATAACCAGACCTTAGCAATTCAAATATTCACAAGCTAAATCATTTACAGATTGATAACTTCTTACCCCTAAACCAAAAAAATTACATACATAGTATTTCAATTGCCTATCCAAACCTTTCGACCAGAACAATATCCAATAGCCATTCCACTTAACTTTACTCAACTAATTAACTAGCAAACAATGAAAATGAGACATAACATACATACCAATATAAAGTACAACTACTAGTCTATTTAACCATACATGTCTTTTTCTCTCTTAAATTATGGATTGCATTTGATAATTTTGAATGGGAAATGGTTACATTCAAAGTTTCAATTTTACTATGTAGATTAAATGAGAATCTTAAACGAATTCATAAGCACTCTGGCAAGTGATACAAAATAGGGCATGTAAGACCAAACAATCTATACAAAAAACATTGACATAACTTAGCAAGGAAGAAACAAAGTTCCATACATCAATGAAAGATGGACTTGAAATCTAATGATCGAAGATAGTGAAGATAATTGAGAATAGTGAAGAAGAAAACATCAAGAGTAAAGGAAGAATTGTCTTATTACATAAGACGCCTTGACTTTAAGCATTAGTTATTAAGATAGAACCGATGTCTATCCGCATGCATATATGTCAATTTTAAAAATAAATCGACGTAGAAACCTAGGGTGTTAATTTTTTAATCAAACTGACATAATAAATTTTATTATAATTATAAAAATACCACTAACACTTCATATATATTCCCACATTGAATTTTTTTTATTTTGCTTTTTCACTATGATTATACATTAGTTCTATATTGTAATTGACGCCATTTATCATTTTAGAAGTCAATGTTCTGCACAGAACTGACATCACAATGTTTTTTTGGATAATAATATTAACACATTTTCACACATAATCTGCCCAAGGCTAATTGTTTTCTAAAAAAATTTGTCAATTAAATAATTGAATTATTTGTCCACTTAATAATATCTCAATAATTAAATTATTTTGCACATTAGATAATATTTAATTTTGCAAAAATATCTATGAATTATGTTAAAGACGTTAATTTTTTTTAAAAAAACTGATGCTATTTCTATTAATCTTTTTAATTATAAATAAGCAATCCATATTACATTTTTACAAAAAAAAAATAGAAAGAAAAATGGGACAGACACATTATTGTTGATTCTAGCTTCTGGGATTGTTTATAATAACATTATTGTTGAATCAAGCTTTTAGGATTATTTCAAGAATCAATGCATATGCCCTATTTAAAGAGAAAAGGGAAAAATCAATTGATAATTTATATGCAAACTAATCAAGAAAAGAGAAACAAAAAGGGAAAGATAAACTATAAACATTCAGAATAAGCTTAAGTAAATTGAGTAAGCTCCTGCGGGCATACTGCTTACTTAAGAAAAGAAGTTTGATAAGTGGGGCATAGGAATTTCACTCCATAACTTAAAAAATTGCTCAAAATAGGTGTTTAAGTTGTGGAAGGGAATTTATGTGCTTCACTTTCAAACTACTGTTTCCAAATGTAAGCTGCAGTATGCTGGGTAATAAGAGGGGACACATTTTATAATGTCATTGGACTTTAGACGTCCTTATTTATGTTGAAACCAGCATGTAATATCATATATCTACATCGTTTTCTAATTAAAAATTGACATCTAATCCACCTCTTTGTTTAACATAATGTAAACATGTCAAATTTATTTTGAATTATTTTGATTATTCCCATTGTCTTTGTAAAATGGAAGAAATTAATGATCATTAGATAATTTTACATTTCTGTAGTCTTGGAAAGTAAAAAAAAAAGTTAATCAAATAAGTCATAAATTATATTATAATAAAGTTCTTTGAAATATAATCTAATAAGAATTTAATTGATAAATTAATAAAATTTTTGACATCATTTTTGAATTTTGTAGTAGTTACATCGATTATTTAAAATGTTTCAATTTTTCTCAGATTTACAAAAACACCACAATCACTTCATATATTATTCCTGTGTTTATTTTTTTTTGTTTTTGTCATTATGTTTATATGTTGGTTTTGTATTATGACCGACATTGTTTATCACTTTAGACATTAGTGTTCTATACAAGATCAACATCATAACATTTTTTTGGATAATAATATTAAAACATTTTCACACATAATTTGTCCAAAACTAACTATTTTATGAAAATGTTATCAATTAAATAATCAAATTATTTTTTCCATTTAATGATATTTCAATAATTGAATTATTTTGCACATTAGATAATATTTAATTTTGTCAAAATTTTTTATGAATTATGTTAAAGATATCGGTTTGTGTTAAAAAACTGACGTCATTTCTATTAATTTTTTTTCAAATTACGTATAGGACAAAAAATATAAAGAAAATAGGGACCAAAACATTATTGTTGAATCAAGCTTTTGAGTTGCTTGTAACAAACCAACATTAAATTATTGAAGTTTCTAAGATTACTTGTAAAAACGAAACACAACACATACATTAAATGCAGACTACAACACAATACAAACAAATCAAGTGAACCTATCATCCTCTTGTTTTAAGGATCAATGCATATGCCCTATTTAAAAGGAAAAATGAAAGAGAAATTAATAATTTATAAACAAACTAATTAAAAAAAGGAAAAAAAAAAGGAAAAAATAAACTATGAACTTTCAGAACAAGCTTAAGTAGTATGAGTAAGCTCCTAACGGCATACTACTTACTTGGGAAGAGGAGTTTGAAAAATGGAGTATATGAATTCCACTCCATAACTTAAACAATTGCTCCAAATAGGTTTAAGAGTGAATGTTTAAGTTGTGATATGGAATTATTATGCTTCACTTTCAAACTCCTCTTCCAAAAGTAAGTTGAGACATGCTAGGTAATGAAAGTGGACGAATTGGCCTTTTATAATATCAGGAGACTTTAGACATTAGTTATTTATGCTAGAACCAACGTATAATATCATGTATCTATGTCGGTTCCTACTTAAAAATCAATGTCTAATATATGATTCTTAATATAAGCGTGTTAAATTTACTTTGACTACTCTCATTGTCTTCATAAAATGGAAGAAATTAATTATCATTATAGAATTTTACATTTCTGTAATATTGGAAAATGGAAATTAATTATAATATTGTCATATCAATAAATTAGTTGATCATAAATAATTTGCATTAATTAAATTGTTAAATCAATAAAAAATTTATTTGACTATATATTATAAAAAATTCTTTGAAATATAAGCAAATAAGAATTTAATATATAAATTAATAAAAAATTTTGATAGTTGAAGAGACATGGATTTTAAAGATACTTTAAACTTATATGCTATAAATTAAATAATTATAAAATGTCAATCGTGATGTTGAGTTTAGACATTGGTTGTTTAGTAGGAATTGATGTTGTAATTTTTTTTTCATATTTTCAAAAACACTACCTCAGCTATATATATGTAAATTTACCTTTTTCCGACATCTATTTAACAATATTATTTCTGCATTTTGTAGTAGTGTGTATGTAGTTTTATACTTGAGTTTTCTACGAATTTGTAGTTAGTTTTCTTGCTTTAACACTAAGATTAGTATATATTTTTAATTATTAGTTAATCAATTATTAGCATAAGATTATTGTAGAAGTTAATTTTTAATTATTGTATTTGCTTGTATATTTGAATTAGGATTGACTAATTATATGTTTTGAATTAAATTTAGGAATTATATATATTTTGAATTATATATAGTTAGATGACATATTTGATAGTGTTGTTGATATTACTTTAGAAATTTTTATGATTTTTATATGTTTGAAAATATTTAGTAAATAGGATAAAATATGTATATAAATGGAGACATGTTGAACCACTTTAAAAACTCTGTGTTTCATCTTTATTTTAAGTTCTGGTTATTCTATTCAATTTTTAACTCTCAAATCCTG
>JANHAO010030402.1:0-10152 GCA_026873985.1 Saraca asoca | reverse complement strand
AATATCACTCATATAGAGCCATTTGCAACATTAACTAATCACAAGAGCTTGAAAAATATTTTTAAGCAAAAGGAATTAAACCTAAGGCAATGATGGTGGATAAAATTGATAATGGACTATGATTACACCACTCACTACCACCTAGGAAAGGCAAATATAATCATAGATACCCTAAGTAGAAAATCTTTTAGAACACATACACCATTAGAACTAGCACGGTTAGGAGTACAAAAGAAAGAATGAATGAATGGCAAAATGATAGCCCATGTGAGGATCAAATTGGTGTTTCTTGAAAGAATAAAAAATGCTCAAAGGGAGGATCAACTATATGCTACTCTCATATAACAAGCAAGGAAGGAAGAAGGTAGTAGGTTTTCTATAAGTGAAGCTAGTGAGATGCGATATCAAGGTAGGCTATGGGTTCAATGAGAACAAGTGGGGTTAGTGTTATCCCAAACTCAATTCCTCTTACATTATGCATTCTAGTGCATCAAGATGTATCAAGACTTGGAAGGGTTCTATTGGTGGAAAAGACTGAAGAAAGAGGTCACACTACATGGTGAGATGTCTCACATGTCAACAAGTGAAATTTCAGCATCAAAGACCCATAGGTACACATTAGTCAATAATGGAAATAGGAATCAATCATTATAAATTTTCTCACTACATTACCAAGGACTTCAAAGGGGTATGAATCTATCTAGGTGATCATGGATATAATAACCAAGATTACACATCTCTTTCTAGTAAAGATAATTTACTCCTTGGTGTAATAAGCACAACTATCTGTAATTGGGGATTACAACTTACAATACACTTCTAGAAATCATTTTAAGAAGCTTTAGGGACCTAACTATGCAGTTCATTCAATAAATCCCTATCTCTCTATCGATTTCTAAAATGTTTGGATTTTTCAAAATTCCATCATCCCTAAATCATCAGATAATTTGAAAGTGTGATACATATCCTCAAGGACATGTTGTGAGCATTTGTGTTTGAATTTGAAGGAAGTTAGGAGAGATAGCTGCCTTTAATAGAATTTTCCTACAATAATAGTTATCAAGCCAACATTCAAATGGCTCCATTTGAGGCCTTGTGCAAAAGGAGGTGTACATCCCCAATAGGTTAGGTCAAAATGGGTGAAGAAAAAAATGATAGGACCAGACCTTGTCTAGGATGCCCTGGACAAAGTGAAATTAATAAGAGAGTGATTATGGGTGGCACATGATCCACAAAGGCTTATGCAAATAAGAGAAGTAGGTAGCTGGAATTTCAATAGGGCAATAAGGTGTTCTTGAGGATGTCTCTGATGAAGGGGGTCATGCATTAACCCCATGCTACATTGGCCCTATTGACGTCGGATTTTGGTAATGGTCCAAACTCCGGCCAACGGGGGGATTCTTTGGGATCTCTGACCTCTAACAGGTTCAAATATGATAGAACAGCAGAATAAACAAAGAAGAAGAAGGGAAGAGCAGAGAAGGAGAAATAAGGTTTAACGTGGTTCGGCCAAATCTGGATGTCACTGAACCCTACATCCATGGTAGTGTGTTATTGTAATGGTGTTTTTATAAAGTTACAATATTTGTTCCCTAGTTTGGCAGAGCTTTGACATAGAATAATAGCTTTCTCTTGTAGAGGGGCTCCTTCCTTATATTTATAGAGGGGAGGAGGTTACAATGATAATTACATATACAGTAAATCTATTACATTAGCATTTAATATACAAGATAGAATATATAGGATAAATCTCCTTTTTTGACTATTGCATATTGTCTTCTACAGGTGGGCCCCATCCAACCGTTGGGGCAAGGTATGACTTAGTCCTCTGTCTGGTGAGCCTCTAGGTCATAGGTTATGCTTTTTTAACTAGGTCACTTGCCCAAACCTGGGAATGGGAAGATCGAGCTCGCTACTTCGTGCGTGAGCTCAGCCTAACGAGGTCGCACACTATTCCACCTGATAGCAAAATGGTTCTGGGCATGCTTTAAGCTGGTCCTTTTGTTGGTCTCGAGTTTCTCGTGAGCTCTTTTGGACCAAACCAATTTCCATATATAACACAAGCCCCCCAACTCCCAGTTCGCTCAGCGGGCTGGGAGTTGAAATCCTTCGGTTCCCCGTTCAGTTAAAGTCTTTTCCCGAGACTGTCATTTCATCTGTTCTAAGCCGTGCTCTTGGTAGCACATGTCCAGTGGCTATTGCTGAGTCAACATAGGCCTTTTCAAGGCTTATTAATGGACATGGTTGGGGAAAAGGTTCCAGATCTTTCAGTAAAGACGGCCTCGGTTCTATATAAGGGAGAGACAATCCCTTTTTATTCTATACTCGAGCGAACTATGGAGTTCTCTGATGAACCTCCGCCATTTTTAGCATTCTGACCTTCCTCAGAGGCATGTATGGTTTCCTGCATAGATGACTTGGAGGACTTATCTTCCTCGGTAACATGGAAGGATCTCATATGGATCCCAAGCTACGTCCTTTCAGCCCTGCCATGAGGCATTTGTTCGATCGGCCAAGCTTTTGGGGCTTCCTGGTTAGCTTTTTTCAAGAGGAGTAGATGGTCAGAGATGAAAGGATGCAGCATTGTCGCTGATTGTGCATTGGAAGAAGAAAGTTGTAGTGTGCGATCCCTAATAAACTGAAGTACAGCTCTTCGTGGCCGATCCTTTTTCTTAGTCATAGGTTTTTCCCTTTGTATTTTGCTTAGTCCGTCTTCAGACTTACACCAAGTACAGCTCATTGAGGTCTTTTAATGAATAAGATTTCTTCTCTGCAATTTCTATCTATTTTTGTTTTCTTTTGCTAATGCTTCGATTTGAACCATCTATGTGACCTACGCGTAGTCAGAAGATAGCATGAGTCATAAACTAGAACGATATCATGCTCGGGCCGATCCTGTGGCCAAATAGATAATAAAACATGTTCGCATGAAAGTTATGAGAAAGCTGTAAGATGATAGGGCTCGCATGGAAGCTACGAGATTCAACGATTCTGTTACCTTAGGTGAATAATTGATTCGTCAATTCTTTATGCTTCAACAATCATGGAGTCATGCTAGCATTGAGTGTTTAAGAGTGTCTCTGCAACTCAGCAAACATGTAGCTACGCTGGCATAAGTGAGCTGTTTTGAGCATCTCCATGCCTCAGCAAGCCTGCAGCTTAACTGGTTAAGTGAGTTTGTTTTGAGCATCTCCACGCCTAAGCAAGCCCGTAGCTCAACTGGTTAAGTAAGTTTGTTTTGAACATCTCAACGGCTCAGTGAGCCCGTAGCTACACTGCTTAAGTGAGTTTGTTTTGAGTGTCTCCACACCTCAACAAGCACACAGCTACGCTAGCTAAATGAGTTTATTCTAAGCGTCTCCACGCCTCAGTGAGCACGCAGCTACGCTAGCTAAATGAGTTTATTTTGAGTGTCTCCATGCCTCAGCGAGCCCCCATCTCAACTGGTTAAGTGAGTTTGTTTTGAGCATCTCCACACCTCAGCGAGCCCGCAGCTCAACTGGTTAAGCGAGTTTGTTTTAAGCATCTCCACACCTCAGCTAGCCCGTAGCTACGCTAATTAAGTGAGATTGTTTTGAGCGTCTCCATGCCTCAGCGAGCCCATAGCTACACTGGTTAAGTGAGTTTGTTTTGAGCATCTCCATGTCTCAGTGAGCCCACAGCTCAATTGGTTAAGTGAGTTTGTTTTAAGCATCTCCATGCCTCAGTGAGCCCACAGCTACGCTGGTTAAGTGAGTTTATTTTAAGTATCTCCAAGCCTCAGCGAGCCCATAGCTAGGCTAGCTAAATGAGTTTATTTTGAGCATCTCCATATCTTAGCGAGCCCATAGCTCAACTGGTTAAGTGAGTTTGTCAACTACTCTCCGGAATGTGCTCCAAGGGGGCCTCGACTGGATCAAGGATTGTAGTTGGCCTGAAGTATAAAGTCTTTGATAAGATTCACGATATGTTGACCGCATGTGAGCTATGGATATTGCTAGCACTTGGGAGCAAAGAGGGCAAAATGAATGACATTAAATCAGTCAGCATATAACTTTCGGTAGAATTGAAGAAATGACAATTACATCCACCCTGAAATTTAAGATCCAACATTAAAATACAAAACAGACCAAGCCCCCCGGCTCTTGGTTGGTATTATGTTGAGAAGGCTGGGGCAATTGCCTCGAGGGCTGTACCACGTACTCCCTTAGATGTCCTCTTCTGATCAGGTCCTTAATTACCTCCCTGAGAGCTCGACAATTCAAAATACCATGACCAACCTCGTTGTGATAGGCACAGAATTCTTCATTGTTCCTCCACATAAAAGGAATCCTAGAGGGCGGGGGTACCCCAAAATCTTCCCTGTCCTTTTCTATCATGAAGATCCTATCCTAGCAATCTGATAGGATGCTATATTGTTCATAACGGTCTGAGTGCTAAGGTCATTCATCCTTGGGCCTTTTGGACTTCTTGGTCATCCGCTCGGTGGAGTGGTCACCTCGGTCCACATCACGCCTCATCTTACTGCGAGAGGAGCCAACTTTTTCATCTTTCTTGTTGGACCTTTCTGAGCCAAGGTTTCTTCCCACTTAATCTACTTGGTAGCCTATTCAAAGAACTCAATGAGGTCCTTGACCAAGGACTTATATAGGCTTTTGTATAGTTTCTCACCTTTACGGAGTCTAGTAGAAATGGTGACCAGCATGGTTTCTTCAAATGGATTCTCCACTGAATTAGCTTTGAGTCTGAATCTAGCAATATAGTCCTTTAGCAACTCTTGCTTGCGCTAAAAGATCGTAGCAAGGTGGCAAGGGAGCACAAGTTGTCTCTTTCGCACTTGATACTGACTGATGAACTTCTATTAACAATCTTCCTAACTGCCAATTGAGCGAGCTGGAAGGCTTCTGAACTAAGCTCAAGGTACAGCTCCCAATGTGGTTGGAAACACCTAACACTTGACCAAGGGGTCAGTTGTCTGCAAGTCCATCTGAATGTTGAATGCGTCCAGATGATCATATGGATCAGAATCCCCATTATACAACAGGATCACAAGGACCCTGAGCTTGAGAGGGAGAGTTCAAGCTTCGATCTCCTCAGAGAGTGGCAACTGTTCCTCATAGTGAGCTCGATCACTCGGAGTTTGGAGGCATTCCTTCAACTGAGCCATCTTCTGAAACAGCTCTCTAACTAACAGATCTCGTACCCCGGAGTGTTGACTGGGTGATTGCTGGGCACTTTGGTCTCCATTGTCTCAAGAGTCACAACTTAGGGTCTACTTTTGCAAGCAATGAGCTTGGGTATTACCTTGGTTTGGATAGCCCAGATGCTGGGTTTGCTGTTGCTGGAGAGTATTCATAGGTGTTGAGGTTTCAGCTTGTCTTTACATGCCTTATACTAACAATGTGACTGTTTTAGTCAGTTCTCCCATCAAGTGCTCTAGTTTCTTCTGATGCTAGAGCCAAGTTTATGGTTCATCGATGCTGTTAGCGGTGAGAACCGATTGTACTAAACTGGTTAGAGGGACATCAGTAGTTGCTTTGACAATGGGAGTAGTAGACGAGTCTGTTGTAGAGACATGACCATTCGAAGTATGGTGTCATGCATTTGAGGCTCTAGTGGCTCTTCCCTTGGCCATTGCAGCAAGAATGAACCAGAATAGGTGAGATCCCCACAAATGGCATCAAAATGTTGACGTCAAATTTTGGTAATGGTCCAAACTCCAGCCAACGGGGGGATTCTTCGGGATCTCTGACCTCTAACCGGTTCAAATATGATAGAACGATAGAATAAACAAAGAAGAAGAAGGGAAGAGTAGAGAAGGAGGCATAAGGTTTAACGTGGTTTGGCCAAATCCGGATGTCACCAGACCCTACGTCCACAGTAGTGTGTTATTGTAATGGTGTTTTTATAAAGTTACAATATTTGTTCCCTGCTTTGGTAAAGCTTCGACATGGAATAATAGCACTTTCTTGCAGAAGGGCCTCCTTCCTCATATTTATAGAGGGGAGGAGGTTACAATGGTAATTACATATGCAGTAAATCTATTACATTAGCATTTAATGTACAAGATAGAATGTACAAGCTAAATCTCCTTTTTCGACTACTATAGATTATCTTCTACAAGCGGGCTCCATCCGACCATTAGGGCAAGGTATGACTTAGTCCTCTATCCAGTGAGCCTTTAGGTCACAGGTTATGCTTTATTAACCAGGTCGCTTGCCCAAGCTTGGGAATGGGAATATCGAGCTCGCTACTTCATGCATGAGCTCAGCCTAATGAGGTCGCACACTATGCAACCTGACTGCAGAATGGTTCTGGGCGTGCTTCGAGCTGGTCCTTTCATTGGTCTCGCGCTTCTAACGAGCTCTTTTAGACTGAACTAATTTCCATATATAACAGGCTCCTTTCCTATCCTTAAGCAAATTAGTACCATTGCCTATAAACTTGACTTGCCTAAAGAGTTAAGAGCAATCCATCCAGTGTTTCATGTATCCATGTTAAGAAAGTATATCATAGACTCCTCCCATGGTCTAAGGCAAGGACTTCTAGAAATTAATTGAACTCTGGTATATAAAGAGCAAATAGTGGAGATCGTGGATTGCTAAGTAAGATGGTTGAGAACTAAGGAGATACCCATGGTCAAGGTTGTTTGGGAAAGGCACAACATTTAATAAGCCATTTGGGAAGTTTAGACACTAATAAGACAAAATAATCCTGAATTATTCCATGTGTGTAAGTAATTTAAGTTTTTAAAGCCTTATAAATTTAAGGACAAATTCTTTTGTAAGGGAAAATTTGTAATGCCCCAAAATTTTGAATAATATGGTTTTTGAAATTTCTCACCTTACGAACAAGTGTAGTTGGATAAAACACACATTTTCATGACCTTATTCATAAGGGAGGAAATTATATTCCCTTTTTATTAGAACATTGACTAGATTATGAGGAGAATTTATGAATATTAAAAGACTCCATACTCATATTACTAACTAGGTGTCACGCCTAAAAGTTTGGAGGAATCTTTTATAATCCATATATTTATTAGTTCATTATCTACTTATTCAGTCAATTGCTTAAGTGTTTATGCTTAATTTGAGAGTGGGCATTTGTTTGACTAACTCCAAAATTTATTATAGGATTTATAGCTAAAATAGAAATGAATTACTACTAATAAAAGAAAAGATCCCAAAGACTTTAGGTTGAGTTGTCATGTGAGTATGATTTTAAATTTTGATCCCTTAGGGGTTTGATGATTTTTCGTGGGCTTTAATAGATTAGAGGAGAGAACAATATTAGCCCACATGATTCATTAGAATAAATGTGCCTCAGGCCTCAAACACTAAGGATAAAAGAGAAAAAGAACAATTTATTAATTGAGTTTGAATTTAAGGCATTTAGGTAGTTAAAAGGACAAAAAAAAGAAGAAAAAAAGAGAAAATATAGGAAGCAAGGAAACCCAATTTGGCACCTCCATAAGGAGGAATGTGTAGGCCATCCTTAAATGGGCTAACCCATGTACAACTACAAATAAAATAAGATGGTGTTAGTATCAAGGACCCATTACGATATATAGGTGGGCTTAAGGACCATTGAGTCATGCAAAAAATATGGAATAAAGGAGAAAGAGGGGCCCAATTCGACACCCCCATGGGAGGAAGGTCTTATGGGCCTTCCTCATGGAAGAAGGCAATATAATACCCATTATCATCACTACAAGAAATAATAAAATAAGTTAAATAGACTTAGAGACAAGAATGGAAGAGAGCCTAGTGGGAGGAATGGCTTACATAAATAAGAAACTTGTCACCAATGAAGTGCTAGTACTTACACTAGTTAGGAAATAGGTCATGATTACCCCCTTAGCCATCATTGCATCTCTACTCTTCAAATTAGCATAAAACTATGCAAGATAATCAATTTCCCCTCACTTTTTTGGCCATCTTCTCTAAGTTATAAGAAAATTTCTCTTAACTTCTTTTTTCCCCACATAAGGAGCCTATTCCATATTTACTAAGAATGGCTTCATCTTTTTGTAGGTTTTAAGTAAGTAGATGATCTTTCTCTTGTGATCCTAAATTTTCTTGATATGCATGTTGATCATTTAGTAACTTTAGGTATTTTCTTATAAAATCAAGTCTTCCATCTTCCATTAAGCTTATCATCTTCAAGGTGAGTACCTTTTACAAATTTCACTTCAGTAATCTTTTAGTTCATCAATTAAAGCTTATATAGTTTAGGTAGTTAGATTGGCCATTTTTCTCAAGTGAAATCCTCAATAAAGGTGTAAAAGGGGAAATGCAACATGGTTAAACTTTGAATTATGCAAATTTGTGGACATATATGTGTGAATCAGCCTTTTTTCATGTTTAAAATATCAAAAGATGAAACAAAAATCTTTTCTTGGAAAATAGGGTAGATTTCAGCCATAAGGGACATTTTAGGTGATGTTCTACTTCAATTTATTGTTAAAGAGATGGTGGCATAGAAATACATCTAAAAATGGGTTTATATGTGAAGTTTTAAAAGAATGAAAGCTCTATCTCCTCATAGTGAGCTTCAGCCACTATATGAAAAATAATGAGAATGGTAATTAAAATCTAAATTAACTTGAGATCATAAACAAGTATGATCTTACATGTTAAACATATGAATAAGAAAGCCCTCCACTTAGAGGAATGGTTCTACCATAAGGGCATTGAGTGAATGTTTAAAGCTTAAAACTTTGAGTTCAATTTTATCATAAAGGATGAACTTTTATGGTTATACAAGTTTATTATAGTAGCAATAATCATGTAATTGCTTAAATAGTTGCTTTTAGATATGTATGAGTGTTGCATGAGCCTAGATGCTTGGATGATTAGAAATTTTGGATCTTAAAGTGATGTGATCTCCAATGGAGATGCCTATGGACCTACTTCAAGTCAACAAGAATTTAGCAACAAAATTGAAAAGTAAAAAGAATGATTTTCACTCCATACTCTAGAGAGGTAGGGGAGAGTGAAAAGTGTTAAAATTGACACCATAAAGAGCAAGCTCTTTGATAAGTCTCAAGTTCTTGTTAGAACACTAGGAGAACACTTTCTCATAAAGAAACACTTCAATTTCATAAATTGGCCAAATCTTCATGGTGGGGAAAACATGCCTTCCCTAATAGCAAATACTCATTAAAGATGGGTTGGATTAATGTCCCAAACAAGCCCACTAAAATGCCTAAAAAAAATTAGCCAAAAACACACAAGTCTAGGCCTTTACAAATAGTCAAAACATAAACCATAAAAATGGATCAATCAAACCCTCAAAAGTAGTGCTACAAATAGCCATAAAATAGCCCCAAAATGTGTAATAAAAAGCCAAAAATAGCCCACAAAATGATACAATAAAATAGTCCAACTATGCCTAAAGAATCGGTCATATGGCATTCAAAAATGCTGCCCTAATTGGAACCAAGTTGGACACCAAATGGATGCTCCTAGTGGCTGCCATGTTAGACAATCAAATGGCTTAAGTGGATGGCATGGTTTCTATGCAAATAAACTTTGTATCTCCAAGTCTTTGCTCCATATATGAGCTCCAAAGTTTATGACAAAGCCCTTCAATTACTTCCCCATCTTTTTTGCCTTGGCTCTTCTCATAGGTCCACTTCATATGTGCAAAGCCTCTCAGTGATCTTTAGTTTGGTCCCCTATGTTCTCATCATTCCTACCTATTCAAAAGGATTTGACCTCAAATCAAAACCTACATTAAAAGGAGAAAGGTCAGAAATATTAAAAGTAGCACTAATATTAGAATTACCAGGACAACCTAATTTATATGCATTGTCATTTATTTTTGCCACCATTAGGAAAGGACCATATCCTTCTGGGTAGAGTTTGGTCTTCCTTTAAGCCAGATTCTTTCCTCATATGCAACCACACCCAATCACCTAGCTCAAAAACCACCTTCTTGCACCCTTTGTTGGCATGATGTACATATTATTCCACTCTATTCTTAATATTTTTCCTCACTTACACATGAAGTTGCTTCATTTGTTTGGCTTTCCTTTTTCCATCAAGATTAGCATGTTTCTTAATTAGTAAAGGCAATAAATCAAAGGGATTAGTGGATTAAAACCATATACAATTTCAAAAGGAGAAAATTGAGTAGCCAATGTACATTTCTATTGTATGCAAATTC
>JANHAO010030401.1:0-10155 GCA_026873985.1 Saraca asoca | reverse complement strand
AACTTTGTCATTAATAAAAATAGGTTTTCTTCTTATTTTTGAAAAAAATCTGAAAACAACTATATACAAAAATAAGGGAAAATAATATTTTACTGTTTGCTAAAAACTATTTTTCAGTTACACTTTTAGAAAACAGTTTTTGAAAACAGGTTGCTAAACAGATTTTTTTATTTTCAAAAAATAGAAAAACAAAAAAACTATTTTTGAAAACAAAAAAATAGGGGCTTGTTTGGTAACTATTTTTAAAAATAGTTTTCTGTTTTAAAAATAGTCAACTATTTTTAAAACAAAAAAACATGTTTGGTAAAACTATTTTTAAAAATAATTTTGAAAATTTTGTTTTGAAATCCTGTTTTAAAAACTGTTTTTGAAAACAACTCTGAGCTGTTTTTTTAAATTGTTTTTAAAAACAGAAAAACAGAACAAGTTTCCAAACCGGCCCCAGGTTTCCAAATAGGCCCTAAGTGATAGAAAGCTAATAGTTGGATTGGAAATGATGGAAAAGTGCAAGATAAGCATGTAAGAATAGTTACCTTAAGTTCATATTTTAGAATTAAGTGACATTATCTATATACCTTCCATGAGGAGAAATAAATTTAAATGGTTGTTTTAGACATGTAAAAGTAGTTGCCATTTGGAAATCAAAAAATTAGTTTGTTCACAAATAATGTAATTGGATACAAAAGAGGACAGAATTGATATGTGATCCTCCATGTTATGGCATCAACATCTAAATGATATCTTCGTAGAAGGATAAAGTGATTGATAAAAGAAAAAATTCGTCATGACCTGGATATATTTGTCTTGGTATGTGTATTATTGTATCAAGAAAGATAATCCCAACTAGAGCTAGAAGAAAGAAAAAGGATCAAAAGATTGGATGTATTGGAGTTGATTTACAATTATATAAGTGGACTGATTATGCCAAGTGCTATGAGTGGATATTGATTTTCACCTTCATTGATGATTGTTGAAGTTTTGGTTATATAGGAATTCCCACTAAAAAGTTAAAATCCTTAAAATTCTTTTAAGGAGTTAAAGTTGAGACTGAACTTAAAATGAGAAAGAAAATCAAGTGTGCTAGTTTTGATAAAAGTGGTGAGTGCTAAAGAGATATGTTGAAATTGATAGAAATTTTGCTTCATTTGTGTGATATCTCCAAGATTGTGAATTTTGAGGCTAATAACATTATGCTTGAAATGCTAAATAGAATTGGATCACAAAAAGGTGAAATTACATGTTCATGGATATGATCGGATGCATGTTGATACATTTGATTTTACCAGACTTTGTACAAGATGATGTTTTGAAGATAACGATGTATATTTTGAATTAAATCCCTAGTAAGTCTGTACCTAAAACCTTATATGAATTGTTGTGTAGGAAAAGCTTGATCATAGGCATTTCCATGTTTAGGGTTACATAGTTGAATTGAAATCATATAATTCTTTTACAAAATAACTTGAAAACCATTGATCGTCATTTTTATTGAATATTGTAATAACTATAGAAGTAGCAAGTTTTATTGTTTGATCCACATTATCAAGGTAATGGAAGCACTTTATTTTATTTATTTTGAGGAGTGGTCTGCAAGTAAAAGATCATGTAACATCTCTCTTTGAAAGGTGTAATTTGTTATTTGACTAACACCATTACTAGTTGAAATAAATCAAATTGATTAAGAAAATGATCCAGTATAATAAGTGGTAAAACCAATGTTCGAAGTTGGAAAGTTTAATACTTCATTGGTAGTAGAAAAGAACCAAGTCTTGTAAATGAAATACTTTTGAGAAAATCCCAGATGGCTTGCAAACCAAAAATTACTACTGACTATTTAATATACTTGTAGGAGTACAAATTTGACTTCAATAATGGTAATGATTTCACCATTTTTCAAGAAGTCATTTTAAGTTCTAATTCTTTAGAATGGATGAAGACTATGAATGATGGATTGCTTTGATGCTCTATAATAATGAGTTAGATCTTATAGAGTTAAATATTGGTTGCAAGCTTGTTAAATGCAAGTGAGTCTTTAAGATGAAAAGGGATATTCAAAGGGTAATTGAGAAGTATAAGGTCATATTGGTGGCAAAGGGCCATACTAAAAAAAAAGGAATTAATTATAAAAAATTTCTTGTTTGTTTTAATTAAAGACTTGTTTTTGAGTTGTTATGGTGCTAGTGTCTCATTTCGATTTAGAACTTCACCAAATTGATGTTTAAACAACCTTCTTGAATGGCAATTAACTAAAAACTTTTTGTGTGAACTAACTAGATGGTTTCCAAGAGAAGAGTAAAAAAATACATAGTGTGTAAATTGAAAGGATTCATAAATATGATTCAAACAAAATGTCTAGACAATGGTATTTTAAAGTTGTTAAGATTGTTGCTTCTCTTGGGTTTGAGGAGCATGATATAGATTTGTGTATCTATTTTAATTTAGGTACAAGTATATTTATGATTTTAGTCTTGTATATTGATAATGTTCTCCTTGAAAATAATGATTTGAACCCTATGATTGAGACAAAGCAGATTCTGTCTACATATTTAGATATGAAAGATCTTTGTGAAGTCAGTTTTTGTGTTGGACATATAGATCCACTATGATAGATCTGGGGTCTTCTAAGCTTGTCTTAAAGATTGTATATTGAAAAGGTGCTCAGATGATTCAACATGTTTATATACTCTCCAAGTATTGCACTTTTTTAGAGGGATAAGATTCTTTTTAAAACCTAGTGTCTTCAAAATAATGAAAGATAAAGTATACAAAGTAAGTCTCATATGCTTCGATTATTGGTAAGATGTTATATTTTTTTTAAGTATGTACACATCTTGATATTGCTTAAGTGTTTAGTGTACTTGGTTGATACTTGAGTGATCCTGGTCATAAATATTAGACTGCTGTGAAGAAAGTTATGGAGTACCTACAAGTTATATAGAATTTTATGTTGACCCATTGTAAATTTAGTAATTTGATTGTTGCAAGCTACTTTGACTTGGATATTGTGATTTATTCAGACGACAAGAAGTTAATATCTAGATATATCTTTAAAGTGCCAGGAGGAGTTATACCATGGAAATTGTAAAGCAGTCAATTACAACAACCTTTATTATAGAGGTAAAATGTGTCATATGTTATAAAGCCACTTGTGAGGTTATTTAGTTAAGAAATATAATATCTGGATTCAAAGTTGCAGAGAGCATTTCTAGGAACTTAACCATATGTTGCAACAACATTGTCATAGTGAACTCTTAAAATAATAATGACGTATTGTTCTTACAAAGTATTTTAATATTAAATATCTATTTGTTAATTAGAGAAAAGATAAACAACCATTATACATGTTATCATGGATCGTATGATTACAGATCCACTAATCAAATGCTTAAATGTAAATTATTCACAAACAAGTAACTAGAATGAGTGTGACTAAGCCTTTTTAGTGTTTAGGATTAGTGCAAGTTCATGTTTTTTTTATTAAAATAATGAACTTATGTTATTGTTGATCTCAAGATTAGTGAAATGTTAATGATGTTATCATATGTTTCATGTATATATATATATATATATATGATGTTGATTGTGCACATTGTTGTATGGCATATTCATAAAGATATTTAGACCATGTTTCATGATTGTGTTGAAATTTGTTAATTCTCATTTTGGTATATTTGGTGGATGTATGGATAATTTTGTAAAGATGTATATAAGATCACATTTTGATATGTGTGTCTCGCATATTCTATATTGTATTTTTGGTCATTGGATTATAAGTATTCAAGACATATATAGCATTAGTATGCCTATTGGATATGATGATCTGCATTATTTAATACTTATGTTGGACCTATGGTTGTAATGATGTCATAATTATTGTTTGCATTTATTATTGTGGCCACAAATTATAATCCAATTATTTGTTTATTAAACTATATTGTCAAAGTGGGGTATTGTTAGAATTTTTTATATTGGACTACCATAATTTAATTTTATATTATGATCAAATTATTAGAATGTCATGATAATATTGTAAAATATATCAATTAAAGTATAATCATATCTTTGGGCCTATATAGTGAACTTTAGTGATGTGAGTTTTATAATTGGGCCAACTATCATGGTTTAATTGGCCCCGTAAGATTATAGTAAGACAAATCTTTACTTATACCTTAAATAGAATTGTAACCGCCTTATTAAAGATTTAGAACTGTTTTAATTTTCCTCTCTCTACTAGGGCTTATGGGCATGTGAGTAATGCACTTGACCTGGATTTGTGTTCATAGTTTTGTAATACCAGGTACGCATATCTTTGTTAATTGTTTATATTGCACAAATTGAAATGTTTTGTGACATAAATAAAAGATCTCATTAGACTCCAAGCTAAAAACAAAAAAGCTATAAATTGATTTAGAACTCACCTGAAGATTTTTTTCCATGTGGTGGTTGGCTGGAGAGCTCTACAGAAACATTTCCCTCAAGCAGATTCTCTTGGGGTAGCCCCGCCTGAGCCTTTCTGAATGCTGCAGCAGCAACATAGCCAGTTTTTAGAAAAGAAGTCTGTGAAGTCAGAAAAGAAGTCCAAGTTCACAGTTTTAGTAACATGAAGATGGCGCTTACGGCTGAGGTATTGCAAAGCCAAGATGCATAGGAAATTGAATAGAAAGACATAACCAATTAAAGCTCCAACTCCAATCCAATACCAATAAGCTGATGCGAAAAAACCACGAGACTTCAATACTAGAACTCCCAGTGTTTCAGCTGAATTAGGAAGAACCTACAACACAAATTCATATAATTAATTATTTCCTAAGTATCTCTTTAAGAACTCATTAATCTTTTTATATCATGATGAGAAAACAGATAAGATAACAATGTCACCTTATTCCAGCTATGCCCAAGAAATTCATTCACAGCTATGGCATTCTGTCCATACATCAGTGGTGAGGACCAATAACCCCACAGAAACCATTTCTGTACATTGTCTGATGCAAAAGAACAAAGTTTATTGTAAATAGTTCATAACATCAGCCAACTATGAAGTTCCATTGTCAGTAAATTACCTCGCGAAATCACAAATCCACCCAAAACCATAATTACAAGTAATGCAAATGATCCAACTGTGTTTGCAACTATTACATCCCTTCCTAACGCTGCCATCAGCCGAAATAGGGCAGATGCCATCTGGTTAATGCAGAGGATTATCAAGTACTGTTTGAAAAGCCTGCCAGTGAGAGTTCTCATTATGCACCAAAACTGTTAATTGAAAATATGATTTAGGGATTTGATGAATTTTCTTCTAACCTTACTATATTGGGATCAAAACCGATGACATAATAAGTGATGCCTTCCCAAATGGCAACTTCTACAAGGGTGATTGGTATTTTAAGGATCCATGGTGGTAGAGAATAAGACCATGCAGGATAGAAAAGAAGGTCTCTCTGCTTGTAAAAGACAGGAAGTTTCGTTATAGCCATATTCAGCTCTGATATTCCATTAAACATTGCTACAATGACTGCAAAGAATAGAGCTCCCATGAAAGTTCCTCCATCAGCTGTGGTATCTCGGTGCATCTTAGTTCGTAGAAATAAGGTTGATGTCATGACAGCTAAATAAGTAAGCTGAGATAGAGGAAGAAAACATATGTAAGGATGAGAACTCTATCTGTGATAAAAAGACCAATACTTTGACACCCTAATTATAGGTTAGCATTTTTACATGCATGGTTAAATTGAGAACTCACATTATGACACTTAAAATCTAGTTTATGATAAGATCATATGCATAATATTAATGCTTGAATATTACTCACTTGTGTTGCTTTGAATATATAGACAAATGAATTCCTCTTCATGAGCAAAAATTCTCTGCTGACACAAGCCCTTAGTAGTTCCTTCTTGCTTACACCATATTTCTTTGTGGTCAAGGAAGCTGGGTGGCATTTAGACTTGTCAAAAGGATTTCCCAGCTCGTCTCCGAGTTTGTGACCTATGTGAAATGACTGGAATGCCTCAGAAAAGTCCTTAACAGTAACAAAATTGTACGGTTCATCTTTACGTGCCCAGTACTGCCATTGATCTTTCCTTGATGTCACCTATTGTGTCCCATGAGAACAAAAGTAACTTTAAATTTAGTCTGAAATGAAAAGTTCCGAACTTTAAGAAGAAAAATAAGTGTTTCATATACTTCTTGTAAAAAGTCAGCAACTCCTTTCCTTTCAGGACACTTGAAACCCACAGATTCAAAGAATTCAAGTACATTTTCTCTTGGACCTTGATACACAATCTGCCCATCTGTAAGAAGTATTATGTCATCAAAAAGTTCGTAAGTTTCCGGGGCTGGCTGTAGGAGAGAGATAAGTGCAGTTCCATTGAGAATATGGATTGATTGACGGATTGAATTGATTATTTGGAAAGTTGTTGAACTGTCCAAACCAGTTGATATCTCATCCATGAACAACACTCTTACAGGTCCAACCAGCATCTCCCCTTTTCATAATGCAACGAAAATTTCTTATCAATCAATTTATTCAAAAGTTCTAAATTCAAATTTTAAATTCACTACCTCTCAAAATTGTTTTTTCATTAAATAGAGACTACCTGTTGTGACTCTCTTTTTCTGTCCACCTGAAATGGCTCTTATCATTCCATCTCCTACCATGATATCAGCACAGACTTCAAGTCCCAAAATCTGCAATATTTTAGAAAAGAAGAACATAAACAAGTATAGCTACACAATATGTTTATATTTCCTCTGTTTTGATGAATTTGAGCTGATACCTTGAGAATGTAGTCGGTGACCACGCTTGCCTGCTGCCCTTCTAGTGCTGCTGCCTGCAGATTTTATGGGTATCAAATTTAAGATCAAGGTCTTACTTCCTCACATGAAGTTGCTTCACAAAAATGTGTTCAGAATTTTACATATAAAGCTCTAATATCATTTGTTGAGTGAGAAAATGATAAAGTCACTTTACTTTGTGCACCAGAACACACTGATATATTGCAAAATCAGAACTGGTGGCAGCAGTGAATGATTAAGAGTTAAATTTAAATAAGATTCTGTCAGGTGTTCAGTAAGTAACAATTGGTAAAAGAAATGGGTGAGTTTAACATTACTATTCAAGCTAATTTCTGACCTTCATATAGGCATCAATATCAGGGTCTGGTTTAATCTTTGCTTCCTTCTCTCTTCTTAGCAGTTCTTCCAACATCTCTGTAATGAAAAACCATGGTTCTCATTAAGAACCTCTCACTATTTCAGATTTAGCTTGAAGGATTTGAGAAATAAAAGATGATTCAACCAACCATAATTGTGTCCAACCCCTTGACATCTAGCAGAGAAAGCCAGTGTTTCTCTCACAGTCATTTCTCCAATGTGTACATCATGTTGACTTATATAAGCTGACGTCCTCTGTGGTACAAACTCATCCAGCTCATGTCCATTGTATGTTACACTCCCAGAATACTGAAATTCCATCACTAGTCAAAGTAGACCTTAAAATAACAAAGTTTCTGTACTGTTTTAAGTTTTTTTCCTTACTTTTAAATTTTTACTGAGTTTTCCAGCCAATGCTAACAGCAAAGTGGTCTTTCCAGAGCTTGGAGGGCCTAAGAGCAATGTCATCCTGCGAAGCTCTGATCATTAGCACAAGAAGTTATCCAAGTATTGTGTATAATTATTTTTTGAAAAAAAAAAAAGTATCTCAAATTCACCTTCTTGGTTTGATGATTCCACTAACATTTTGAAGGATATGTAATGGTTTCTTTGGACTTGGAAGGATGTGAAGGTAATTCAAGAATCCCTTAGGGAACAAGAAAAAAGAGAGAATGAAATGAATGGATGGAGATGAGGCAAAGGTTGTGCCTCTATACATGTTAAAAAAAATTATCTATGAAGCTGCAAGATCTTGCATAAATTTGGCACTGTTCTTCTGTGCAAACTTGCAAATTTTTTTTAAGGGATAAGCATAGTTTGAGGCTTACTAAACTACCTCTAATACATTCATGAAGAAGTTGAGTACAGTAGGCAGTGCTCTGCTTCCAACATAGACTTCTGCCTCCACGTTTACATGCTCAAACCGAACTTCAATTGTTGGAATATCAAGTCCAACTCTGTGCATAGAATTAAATTTAACGAATCAAAGTACACAAATTCACATCAAACTGGCAGAAATATTCATGAACTATTCTTCAATCACGAGACTTACCGGTCCATCCGCTCCTTGAGTTTTAACAAGAACTTCTCATGATCATCTTCAGCAATCCTCACAAGTCTTTCTAATAGAATCTTCCTTTCTGTCAATCCTAGTTGCTTAATATCAACTTCTTCTGTTTTGCCCTCTGCATTGGTAAGTATACTTCTCCTTATACGTAGATACGTAGGAAGTCTCTCAATTGCAGCCCACTTAAGTGCTTCTTCATCGTCTTCACGATTAGACGTTGAGAAAACTTCCATGCTGTTATTCCTCCAGATGTTAGAACCACTTGCACGTAGACTATCAACTCTAGATATGTCACTGCCCTCCATTGATATGTTATACAACTAAGTCTCTCTTTAGGCATATATCTCAATCTTCATGCCAAGAAGTGGGAAAAATGGTTGTTCTAGAGCTGAAATAGCTCTCTTCTTTGTTAAGTTTCTCACCTTGTGATTCCTCAAACTTCAAACATTGACAGACAGTGATGTTTGTCAGTATTTGTAGATGATAGGTTGAAATATATATATATATATATATATATTAAATAAATGTTTTCTGAAGTAACAGAATGCTTGAAGATTCAGCAAGAGACATGCATTTCAAAATCTGATAGAAAATTTTGAAAAAGATAAAAAGTGCAATGAGTGGAGAATCCACTAAGTTCATACATACTGCCCGAACTGGCTCTATCATGATTGTGCTCGTACGTTGTTCGTATACCACAAAATTCACTATCAGCAAAGAAAGAGAATATGGTTTCTGTATTTGTATATTTAACTACAAAAGTGAAAGGCGGTGGCTGAAATAATAATAAATTAATTGCATGTGTGAATTATTTAGGATCACTAAATAGTTGTCTTCATTCTTACATGATTGATGGCTTTTTTGAGGCTGTCCTTTGAACATCTTCATACCAGTTGGTTGGTTCAGATCAGCTGAAGTACTAAGTGTAAAATATGTGGTAATTTGACTCTTAGGGCAAACATTACTACTTGAGATTAAGTTACCAAAATTTTTTTTCATGAATTTTGTAAATTAAACATAGGTAGCTTATCTTTAACCTGTATGAAACATTGTAATTGTGGTACACTTGGTGACAGACCCAAGATCTGTCAGTTAGTTGGAATTAAACATCGGATATATATGAGATTTAAATCTAAGATGGAGAGGATACATTTCAATAATTTATATTAAAAATTTTGTTAAATGTCACAAAAACAACATAAGTTCGACAATGAGTGCATTTAAACTGACTAAAACACTATTGAATTGTTAAAAAAACACTCCATGGGAAAAGGGAGGAGGAATTGGGCATCCTTGAATCATTACGAAAAATGAAAAGGTAGGTGTACCAAACGGCCAAAAAAATAAAAAAAAAATTAGGCGAAAGAACCAACACATTTCAAATAGTGGTCAAAAGTGCATCAACAATCACGGATTTTTTATCGTTTAACTGTGAGAATGAAACCAATCAAACGTTGGACATATAATTTTTTTTATCATATATTATATCAATATCTCTTTTTTATTTAACAATGTTTTTTTTTTCCTTAACATACCAAACCTAAATAGACTGCGTGGAGTTAGAATCCCTCACGGAAAAGAAAGTGTGTGTCCACCACTTCATGTGTAACACGTTGTCCAGAAGATGGCGAAGAAATATTTTGACGATATCATGACATTACTGCAAATTTTTTCTTCGGTGTGAGACATTTTGCTTTTGGGGATGGTAATGATATGTCTATTTTTTCGAAGTGCCATAAATATACGATAAGAGTGATATAAGGCCAGGCATAACGACACCTGACGGTCCTTTATTGGTGGAACATTGGATCATCCCTCGTCAGATTCCAAGCCACTACTTCAGAGCTTCAAACCTAACCTTATCATTTCTGTCTGCGTCTGTGTAGTTGAGTTTCAACTTCTTTGTTAATACGATTCTTTTAGCATGTAATTGACAT
>JANHAO010030400.1:0-10155 GCA_026873985.1 Saraca asoca | reverse complement strand
TAGATTTCCTCTTCTTGAACTATATAATTGCAAGTTATTTTTTCAACAAATTCAACATTCCCTTTGTTGAATTTTTCATGATTTCTTTTTTCTTCTTTTCCCTTGTTTTCTTTCTCTCTTCCTCCTTTAAACTCTTTTTGCAAATTCTCCTAAGCTTGCTTTGAAGTGGTTGCATTTGCTACAATCTCAAACAGCAAATCATCCATACTTTGATGGATGAATCTTAGGGCTAGCTGATCTTGCCACTTTGCCTCTATGAAAGTGTCTTCTTCATCTTGAGACAAGGTAACCTCATCTTGTGGTGGGGTGTAGCCTCTTTCTACACTCTTCCATACACCTTGTTCTCTAAGAAATACTTCCATGCGAATACACCAATGATCAAAATTCCTTCTTGTAAGAAAAGGAAATGGGATATATAACCCATCATAATCCATCTCTCAACACTTATTAGCCAAGCTCAACACTTCAACCCAAGCTCTAATACCACTTTGTTGGAGGAAGGATGATAGGAAAGGATAGGAGACAAACTCAAAGAGAAATTTTTATAGGAAAATACTACTTGATTTGTTGTGCTTGGTTTCTTCACTTTTTGGCTTGGCTTACAAACTGACTCTAATACAAAGTATTTATAAGCACTTAGTACACCTAAGACATTGAACCTATTTAATATGCTAATTAATGCGAATACATGAATTATTCTCCTAGAAACATGAATCTTCTAGAAACTTGAAAGAACTTTTGACTTTCTAAATACATGAATGAAGCTTTTCTATGTTCTAGAACCTTTTATATTTTCTAGAGATCTAGGGACTTGAATTTTATATTTCCTAGAGACTTTTAGTTTTCCAAGTTCAAGTTTAGTATTCCAACACTCCCCCCTAAACTTGACATTTCTTAGCAACACCGATCCACGTGCATAACCGTGAAAAATCTTCATACTTCAATGCTTTGGTGAAAATGTCCGCAATTTGATCATTGGTCTTCATATAAGTGAGCGCCACTTCCTTCTTCTCGATGCAATCTCTGATAAAATGAAATCTTGTATCAATATGCTTGCTCTAATCATGAAAGATAGGATTCTTTCCTAATGCAATAGCAGACTTGTTATTAACACAAATTATAGTCGCTTCATTTTGGGGAATGTGTAGCATTTTCAACAATTTCCTTAACCAAATGGCATGAACAACACAAGAAAAAGCTATAACATACTCAGCATCACAAGTTGAAAGAGTCACAATCATTTGCTTTCCAAGTAAATGCAGTGTTACCTATAAAGAATATGAAGCCAGTAGTACTTTTATGATCATCAATATCTCTACCCCAATCATTATCACTATATCCAACAAGATCGAAGTTGTTGGAATGACCATATGCCAAACCATAGTCAATCGTTCCGTTGATGTAACGAAGAATCCTTTTAGTTATTTGCATATAAGTTGAATTTGGAGCCTCCATGTATCGACTGACAAGCCCAACTACAAACAAAATATCAGGCCTAGTACAAGTTAAATATCTTAAGCTTCCGACAAAGCTTCTGTATAATGTTGCATCAACTTTTTCAGCTTCATCATATTTAGACATCTTTATTCCATAAGCAACTGGGGTGCTTACAGGCTTGCACTTTTCCATGTTGAACTTCTCACGAATCTTCTTAGCATAACCTTCTTGGGAGATGAAGATCCCATTTTTGCCTTGAGTTACTTCAAAGGAAGTATTTTGGAATTCACTTAACTTGCATTCAACTGAAAACTCATAGCCTATATATAGGTATACAAAATGACTCTTTAGACTCTAGTACATGAACCTATTAATTATACTAATGAATTAGATACATGAATTATCACATAGAAACATAAACCTCTTAGAAATATGAATGGACATTTTGACTTTTCTAGAAACATAACCCACCTACAATGAACCATAATAAAAAACTAAAAGACACATGGAAATTGTAAAAATTACTATTTCCAATACCTAACACATCAAAATTATGGATCGTAAGCTTTCCTCCAGTCTTCTTCTGAATTCATAATATTCACCTCTTCTATGTGGATCCCTGAGCACTTCCCACATTTTGCTTGTAATTTCTCAGACTTTTTCTTCATGTTTGGCTAGTATACTCCTTGCCTCTGCAGCTAGTAATGAAGAGGTAGACCTTCTTCCTCATAGATGTCTTGATGAATTTTTTTAATTATTTCAACCCTTTCAATAAGTAAGATACAATGCATCAGAAGCCCTTCTAGAGTTTTCTTACAAAACTTCCTCTTTAACTATTGAAATTCTTTCAAAGTGTTCGAGCTCACTTTCTTGGGGTCATTGAGCTTGATTATTATGGTTATTTTCTAGTCATATTCTTCGGATGGCTATGCCCGGAGGTTTAGAATAGTACTGAGTTGCTCATGATATTTGACAATGATAGAGATGATGTCATTATCTTGCATTTCCACTTTTGCCCCAATTGTGGCAACAGCATCAGCATGCTTGTTACTAGCTCACTAAGTATGAGTGAAAATTACTCTACTGAAGTGGCTCAAATGACTTCTTGCTATATCTTTATATGCTGCTAAGGTAGGCTATTTTATTTCAAGCTCCTCTCTCATCTATTTGATTACAAAGATAGTTTCTTTTTACCACTAGGCTTCTTGCACCCATTTCTTTTGCTAACATAAGATCGAGGATAAGCGTTTCATATTTAGTTTTGTTTTTAGTGCAGAGAAAGCATAGCTTACATGCCATGGGGTGTGTTTTTCCATCAAGACTTATTAGAACAACATCGGCTCCTCCTTCAGGCGTAGAATGTAACCAATCGAAGTACAAGATCCATGGCTTCTCCATCTCACGCATGGCACTAACATCTGCTTCAAGGAACTCTCCAAGGATTTCCTCATAAATCAGTTTAAATTGTCTAGAAGGGAAGTAGGCGAGAAGTGTAGGTCCCAAAAAATATATCAGAATAATAAAAATGATCTTGCCTTTTTTATGTTGGTAAATTATATACTCTTTTTTAAAAATAACTTCGATTCTATTTGAATTGTAAAAACTAAAGTCTTTGTAATATTGTTTTTGTATTTGAATTAGGAAGCTAATTGAATAATTAGGATCTCAATTGGAGTGACTGATTTGATTTTGAATATCAGAGTTAACTAATCAAATGAGACAAACTATATGAGACTATAGTTGAACATTCAATTTAGCAATTAAATAGTTTCAGTAGTTAAGCAATTTATTGTAGAAACAACATTACAACATTTTTACCACAGTAGTTTAACAAAATTATAATGAACCAATATTGTAGTAGAAATATTAAACCAATACAGCAGAATTATTATATTGCAGCAAAATTAAATTGCAAAATATAATGAACTGTAAAGAAACAATAAAGACACTCTAATTTTTAAAGTGGTTCAATTTCACCTGAAACCGCAGATGAAGTCTACATCCACCTTATGTCATTCACTACATATTGGAATGCATAAACCCAAGATCCGATTCATATATCACATCCTATCAATCTCATCATTTCACATTTTATTCTCATTACATCATCATGATATCTATCATTCACATATATTTCATTGTTGTTACAAATGCACATTCTATGTCATACTATCTTTATAACTATTCACAGTTACAAGGTTAATCAATATTAACTTAGAAATTGCTCATTTAAGACATCTTATTCACTATACTCAATTTAGTTATATTTCAAATAAGTTTAGATGCAAGAAATTTAAATGAGTTCTTAAAGAGAAAGAAGTTTAAACTAAAAAGAGTGGAATAATTTAGGAGGTGCAATCACAATCGCAAGTAGGATCAGATTTGAAATTCGAGTAGAATCATAATTAGAATCATTGAAGAAATTTAGAATCATTGAAGAAATTTGAGTAGAATCAAGGAAATTCATTTGAAATGTGAGTTTGCTCACCAAATTTTGAAAAATTTTAGGAAGTCCAAATTTAAACACGATCCGAATTGCAATCGGAATCAAAAAACAAAGTAGGAAATATTAATTTGAATCATATAAATTTAGTTCAAAATTTGATTAGAAATGTAAGAATAAAAGTGTTAGGTTTTTACGAGCATGATTACAAGTTTAGTTCAAAAAGCTACAATTCGACTCACATAAGTAAGTTTTACATTAAAATAGTAGAAAAATAAGGGAAGCAACTTTTTATTCAACCTTCTATTATAAGTCCTTATTTTAATATGTTTTGAAAGTTTAAATATGCACATGACTTAGCTATTTCCATAGCAAACCAATCAACATATCAACAAATCCATTCAATCTCAAATTTGGCCACACAATCACTAAAAACTCATTTTATCCACTTGCACCAACTAATCAACAAATCACAAGTAAGGTTATATAATAATTCACAAGAAAGGTAAGAATCACACACCTTAACAGCTGGAAATAAAGAACTTAAATAAATCTCACAAAGATCTTCAATATTCCTCAAAGTCAAAGAAGAAGAACATATTAGCTTTCAAAATTTTCCAAAGATATTTCCCCTTCAACTAATCATATATGATTAGATATGGTTCCATCTAATAGAAACAATTTACATCTAATAGCTTCAAGCTCTAAAATACCAGAAAAATCAAATTGATTCATGGGTTGAATAGTGATATGAATAGTGACTGTAGATTTCAAAAATTCATGACTTAACTTTTACTCCTTAAATCAACAAGATTTTGACATCAAATTGAAGAGAAAGAAGAAAGAAATCAATTATAAAAATATAAAAAAATTACATGAAAGGATGAAAGATTACCTAAAGAAAGAGAATGGAAGCATGTAGAGAGAGAAAATGAACTTGGAGAATAAGCAACCAAAAATAGGCATAAAAAGAATAGGGTAACCACCTTTTGAAGGGCAAAATTGGAAAAAAATTGTTCAACTTCCTTTGACTTCTTCCTTAACAAGTTTTGTAATGTCTCTTGCTTCCTAGCTTTGCCAATTTCTTCACCTAAAGCCTAAAATTAACATGCTCACCGATTGCCAATAGCCATGGAATTTTGACATAAATTAGTTAAATTAATTACCTTTGTAATGACTATAAGTTTATACTTGCTGAGCACCTATAGCCCTAGTTTCGATCTTTTTAAAGTTCTTTCGAATATTAATTCCTACACAAATTTTGCTTAATGAGCATTCGAATTAAGAACTTTCACTTTTTAAATATTCCTATCATTCATATAATCTTTTGTTCACTATGTTTGGACACTTCGTATGCCAAAAATTATAGTTTCAAATTCTCAAACTTTTCAAATTTATCCTTTTTAGATTTTTTGAAAAGCCATTTTATTACCCAGAATTCACTTTAGAAAATTTGGGATATTACAACTCTTCCCTCTTAAAAGAATTTGTCCTTGAATTCTGAATAGTGATGGCAAGTTTAACAAATAAGTCATCTACCATAGATAACATTGTCCACCAAATATTCATTATATTATTCCTTACCAAGTAATCGAAAATATTTCTCTTATATTTCAATTCTAATTTCCACATGGCCTCTTGCTCATTATAATGTCTCCACATCACTTTAACCATAAAAGCTTCCCTTGATCATAGTTTTCAAACTTGTCAATCAAGAATGGCTATTAGTTATTCCCTATATGCCAACTTAGTGTTTGCTTCTATTTTTTTTGTAACAATATGAGACTTATCCAAAACCTATTTCCTTAAAATGAAAACTTGGAATATCGAACAAATTCCTTGCATCTCAGTTAATAAGTCAACATCAAATTCTAATTCTCTTCTTTTCCTATTCAAACACAACTTTCATTTATCTTAAGCCGCCTTTATTCGATCATGGATCGGTTATACCTTCCCACTAGCACTTGCTACCAAATCTAGTTCTAACATCTTGGCCTTCCTAGCTCGAACCAATCTATCAGAGATTTACTTGTTCTTCCCTCAAACATCTTAAACAATACCATTTTAATACTAGATTGGTAACTTGTGATTATGGACAAATCAATAACAATAATAACTTTAATCGGTAACTATTCTTTGTGAATTACATATGTCATAACTTATCAAAGAATGGGGAAGGAATATCTAAAATTGATATAACTCAATTTACTAGTTTAAAGAACTACGTCAATTCCAGAATTCAATCATATTTCATTCAAATCATAGCCCTGAGCTCAATCAAAATTATTTAACCTTCCCATTGTTATGTAATAAGAAGAAGCACGCTCTATCATGCATTTCTAACTAATGAATCATCTAAATGAATAAGAATAGAACTTTTTCCACTCGTTTTTCTTTTTTATCTAAAATCTATAGAACACAACTAAGTCAATTCTACTATTAACTAAAACATTTACTTAACTTCAAAATTTCACACTTACAAATTTCAATTATATTTATCTCCCCTCATAAAACACCATTTTGATACATCTTAACACTATCCTCAATTCAACATATCTTTCCCATAATATCACCAAAATTTAAAGTCATGTGCTTATATACCAAATCCATAAGAAAATACTCTTAGTAAAGTAAGTTGTTTACTCTATGGTTAACAAATACTCATTTTTAAAAAGCAAAGCTAAACTGCAATAAAGTATCCAAGAAACTTTGAATTTCAATGACATCATTGGTCTGGATTAATTCTTTATAGCTTTTACTTCTTATGGATTCTCTTGTATTCCTTCCTATGACACTACATAACCAAGAAGCTTAACATAAGTTGCCTAAATTTTACATTTAGGGAATTTTGCATAGAATTTATGCTCTCTCAGAGTCTGTAGTACTATTTCCAAATATTGATCATGTTCTTCCTTGCTTTTGGAGTATAACATAATATCATCAATAAACACTTAAGAAAAATAAATTATCTATTCATAAAGTTAGTCATTTTCAAGAAAAACCATTCCATCTGTCTTTAATCATTAATTTAATATTCAAAAAAAACTCATAAGCTATTCTTAGCTAATCATCATGCCTCTTTCTTATTTTCAATCTTAAATATCTAATTCTTCTTTTCTCATCACATTTATTGATTTCAACTTTGGACTAATTATACCATCTCCCATTCACACTTATTATAAACACCGTAAGCATTTTGTGTGCCAAATTCAATGTTTCAAAGGTCACCACCTATTGGGTTCATTAAAAGCCTTCTAATCATAATATCATATCAATAAGAAATGCTCTTAATTTCTATTAGCTTAAGTCATAAAACAAATAATACTCATAAAGAAAATGAGTCTTTTAATCAACTACTCTGACATTTACCCATTTCAGCCATATACTATATATACTCCTTTGGCAATTCCCCCTCTACAAATCTTTAGCTAATGATATTTCGATCTCTAGTCCATCTTCAAGACATATCTTGCCCTTTGCAATAGGCTAAACAAATCGTTGATATGAGGGAGGGGATATTTATTCTTCACAGCCACCTTATTTAGCTAATGATAATTGATACACCATTGTATCATTCTATTTTCTTTTTAACAAAAAGCATGAACGCTCCCCATGGTGATATTCTTCGATGGTTCAAGCCACCATTAACTAACTCCTGTGGTTGAGTTTTTTTTTAACTCTTCTAGTTTCCAAGGGTGTTATATGGTAAGGAAGAATAGAAATAGATTCTATGTCAATACAAGATTGACAATAACTCAATTTCCCAATTTGGTGGCAATCCAGGTAATTTATCAGAAAATACATTGAGAAATTAACATATCACAAAATCTCACTTGGGTTTACAACAATTTGTCCCAAGTCTTTCACCATAGCTAAATAAACTACGCACCCCTTTTTAACAACTTACAAGCTTATACATTTAAATTTAAACCATCTACCTCAATTGCTTGTTCATTTTAAGAGACTATAAGAGGAAATTCATTCTTATGAAGTGTAATCATCATATCAAAACTATTCATGAATGCATAGTGCTAGGAAGACCAATCCATACCTAGGGTTACATCATAGTCAATCATATCTAACATGACTAGATTTGCAAACACCTAATTATCTTCTATTATTATAGCATAATTTTTATACAAGTACTCAGCTAGAAGAGTCTGGCCAACTAGAGTCATGACTATTAATGGTGATCCCACTGATTCACCAGATTCATTTATTAACATGGAAAAATAGTAAGGAATGGGTAGCTCTAAGGTTAAATAATAATTGACATTATAAGTTATGTATTTTTAAAAGACCTGAAACTTCAGTATTCGATATTTGGGCTTCCTGTCTGATCAGATTGTGAATTCTCATAGTGACTTCATTAGAATTTCTTCCTTGATTACCCCTTCCATTGTTCCTAACAATTACAGTTAGTACTCTCTTAGAAGCTACATGTTGGGTTACTGGTTGATTTTGAGGTTGGGCTTGAGAATTTGCACTATACCTTGAGACACTTACATCAACAAGGCATTCCCATGCTCTATGTCTCGACTTTCCACATCAAAAACATCTCATCAATTTCCTTCCATACAGTCCATAATGCCTTGCATTACAAATTATGAATCATGGCTTCTTAACATTAAGTTTCCCCTAATTCTAGATTGCATTTCTTCCATTGGATGGAGCAAAAACAATTGTAACTAATTAACCTCTTATCTTTCTTCTTATAGTTGGATCTTATGATCGAGATGATCCAGTATGATTTCTTTTCCACTCAACAAGTGCTATTCCACAAACTGGAATTAGTTTTTCGCTTGATCTAATACAAGCATTTTTTGTTCAAGCTCTTTTCTCACTACCTCAATTCAATCCATAAAGCCTAATTCATAGCTTGTTGGTACATTGTATCTGGATCAATTTTGATTTAATCAAAATAGTAATCATAGAGTCCTTATAAAAACCTTTCTACCTTCAAAGTTTCATAAGAAATCAAGTGAGTTGCATATCGAGAGAGCCGAGTGAATTGAACCTCATACTCACCTACAGATAAATTTTTTTGTTTCAAATTTTCAAACTTTCTGGCATATACCTTCCAGACACTAGAAGGAAGGAATCTATCCGTAAAAGTTTTTTGAAACATTGTTCAAGTTAATGGTTCAACATCAACAACTTATCTCCTGATGAGTCCAACATACTAGTAATGTGCCAAATCATCTAGCTGGTACCCTACTAGCTCTATTAGAAAGAGTTCAAGACACTATAGCATCCTACCATATCTTTTAATTTGGTCAAGAAATTGACATGGGCCCATAAAAGAATCTGTTCTTGCATATCGAGACAGTTTTAGTTTTAGAAATTTGTGAATAATTCTTAATCTACTCAGTTGCTCATTTTTAGTAAAAGGAGTTTGATCTCTTTCATTTAATGTACCTCTATCGAGCCCTCTATCATGATCTAGATCTTGATTTTGTGTTAATTCTTGTATCAGGTGATTCGCTGCCTGTTGCACTAGGTTTTCTACTCATTGAAGGACTTCAAGATTATCACCAATTTTATGATGTGGACTAATTCATTTAATGAACAATCCTTCATTACCTGATTCAGATTTTTGGCTTTCCTACCTTCTAGCTTTTACAATAATTTACATCACAAAATTAATCAAATTCTCAAAACATACAAAGGTTCCAATTTAACTCTGCTGATGTAAATACAAATTTCACCAAGTCAACGCAAATGGTATCAATAATATGTGCTCCCAGGTGCACATGTGCTATTGGTATTGTTCCTATTAAAACTTAATGAAATTACCACCACAAGATGACTCTAATGAACTCTATGCAATTCTAGATATAGGCCTATACTCATAAATTTAGCCTAGACCATACTCTGATACCAACTTTGTCGCAACCCAAACTTCTGGTCATGACTGATGGGAATATCAATCCTTGAATGATAATCACTAACCTTTAACTTGTCTCTATTATTTATTTCAACTTGTACTTGTCTTAATATTTTCTACATACATATACTTAAACTCGATAGATCAATAGAGGCATCATAAACAAATAGACAAATAAAGAAACATTGATATATATATATATAAACAAGTTTTTATAATGTACAAAAGAACTGCTCACCCATGGTGCATGCCCATTTAAACATTTGTTCAACAAGTACTTAATAGGCATACTGTAATACCCGAAAATTAGGAAAATAAAAAGGGAAATTTAAAATAAAATTTTAAATTGGAAAGGACTAAAATGAAATGTCGATAAGGGTTAAATTGA